>CAUYPK010012295.1:0-20243 GCA_963574355.1 Loris lydekkerianus | reverse complement strand
GCAGCTACCAGAGTCCCTGGTCAGATGGATGAGCTAATGTGGAGGCTGGGAGGACACAGGAGGGAGGACGCAGGGTTGCGTGGCTCCCGCAGTTCCTGGTCAGGGAATGTGGGGCCCCAGTGGGTGCGGGTCACTGGTCGGGGGTCACTGCACACCTCTTGTGGAGGTCTGGGCGGCATCTAGCCCAGGAGTTTGAGGTTGCTATGAGCTGTGACGTCAGAGCACTCTACCCAAGGCATCAGCCCAAGGCTCCAGTGTGCCAAAACTGTCTCACTCTTCCCCTAAGGATTAGGGCTGTGAGGCAGTTCAGTCCTCGCCTGTACGCTGCTCAGTCACTAGGTTACTTTGTCCCACCCGATCCTTGCTCTGGGACCCTGAGGGCAAAGCTTGCCGGAGCAGTTTTTCCACACAATGGCTTTCACTGAGCCCAACTCAGTGCCTCATTTTGGGGCCCCAGACAATGCCCAAAGTTCCACACTTTTGCTCAAGCTCTCCCCAAGGCAGCTCAACTGAGTGCCAAGTCCAAGAACACCAAAAAAGTTCACAGGTAGGGCCTTTCCAGTTTGCAGTCTCACTGCTGCTTGTACTCACGGTTGCCGGTGTGATTAGGTCGATCGAACACATGCAGCCACTTGCCAGTTTTCCACTGTTTTTGTCTTCCTCCTGGGGTCCAGAAGTCCCTTGCTGGCTCCCTGTATCCTCAAAGGGGTGATCATAGGCAGATCCCACCGGCCAGAGATGTCTGGAGTCTTGTCTCCCCAGACTCGCTGAGCCCAGTTACAGGGAAGCTGTTACTCAGCCGCCATCTTTAATCCTCCTCTCTCAGAATTTCTTCACTCAGAGTTTTCTCTTAAGAAAAGTGAAAACAAAGCACTAATGATGAAATTCAGGTAGGCCAGTTTGGATTTTCAAATTGTAAGTCAGTTTGAAAATTCAAAATGCAAGTTCTCCCAGGATTATACTGTTGAAAATTCTGTCTCCATTCCTACTTTGCTTCTTTGTCATGGCATTTTTTTTTTTTAATTAAATCATAGCTGTGTACATCAATGCAATCTTGGGGTACAATGTGCTGGTTTTACATACAATTTGAAATATTTTCATCAAACTGGTTAACATAGCCTTCATGGCATTTTCCTACTTATCGTGTTATGACATTTATAGTCTACATTTAGTAAGTTTCACATGTACCCTTGTAAGATGCACCGTAGGTGTGGTCCCACCAATCACCCTCCCTCCACCCATCCTCCCCCCTCCCCTCCCCTCCCTCTCCCCTTTCCCCATATTCTTGGGCTATAATTGGGTTATAGCCTTCATAAGAAAGCTATAAATTGGTTTCATAGTAAGACTGAGTACATTGGATACTTTTTCTTTCATTCTTGAGATACTTAGCTAAGAAGAATATGTCCCATCTCCATCCATGTAAACATGAAAGAGGTAAAGTCTTCATCTTTTTTAAGGCTGCATAATATTCCTGTCACGGTATTTTTTTTTTTTTTTTAATGATAACACTTAATATATTTTTAGCATTTGTATTTCACTATTTCTTTTTTCATTTTTAACCAAACAGCTTTAAGAAGCCCTAATTTGGGAGTCAGGTGCCCTGACCACATCACTTAATTACCATTAGAGACAATTATTTAAACACCCTCAACCTCAACCTCTTTATCTTTGGGTTACTAATATTTAGCCAACATATTTCAGAAGAGAATTTGTATGTATATGTATACACACACACTCTTTGAAAAAATGTAAACTACTTCAAAATGGCAGACTGAATTATTCTTTGAAGTTGAATAGACGGTAAGACTTCATGTCTGTTTGTGTTTCCTTGGACTATGTTTCCAATCTCTTATCTTTACATGCTTGAGGTTTTTTCTTTCTTAGAATTAGAGAAGTAGGATTCCAGGTAAATCAGTTTTTTTCTTTTATATTGTTTCAGTGATAATACTTTAAAATCTTTACCCTTTTCCATGTTGGAAGAGATAGACTTTAATTCATTGTCTTCAGGGCTCCAGGCACACAACGAATATTGATCAAGTACCATGAGACAGACATTGGGTCTCATGTTTGGGACAGTGCTGTGGTCAAAATGCACACAGCCCCCCCACCCTTCCTGGGCAGACACTAAACTAAAAACTACGTGTATCTAATGTGTTTGTAAACTGCAGTACGCCTCCTAACACTAACATAAAAGCTTGATACATGATTATCACAAAAGAATTTAGGTAAGTCCCATGTGTATGAGAAGATAGCTCTGAGAAAATGACATTTGAACTGAGACTTCAAGGGTGAGAAGGTGTGAGCCAAACAAAGAGTGAGGGGAAGAGCATTCTAGGCAGAGGGAACAGCACCTGCCAGGACCCTGCGGCATCCTTCAGGGGCTTTCAAAAGGCAGGATGTATCACTAGGCAGCTACTTGGGACCCAGGTTAAGTCAGAGAGGTGGGTAAGGCAGATTAGGCAGGGAGTTTTGGAAAAACAGAATTTTTTTTTTTTTTTTATAAGGGCAGTAAAAGACATTGAAGGATTCTAAACTGGGAGGAAGAAAGAGTGACTGGGCTGATCCGATTTAAGTTTTCAAGGCTCATTTTGTTTATCAGATAGAAAATGACTGGAGGGACACAGAGTGGGACTACAGGAGCCCAGGGAGAGAAAACCAAGGTTATCTGGGGAAGATACTCACCTCCACTGGAGGTGGAGATGGGAACAGAGTTTGGAGGAGAATTTGGATACGGAGAAGGAGAGAGAGCAATGTCAGGGATGACTCAACTTTCTGGCCAGAGTACTTGAGTTATCTGAGGTTCCAGTTTCTGTGAAGCAGAGCACCAGAGAGGGACAGGACAGGGGTTTGGGGGACGCATGTGCCCTGCCATAGGAAAAGTTTCATGGAGGTTGCAGTGGAGGTATCACATGGAGACGCCAAGAAGCCAGCCAGTTAGGGGTGTGGATCTGGGACTCACAGTCCTGAGCAGCTGGATGATATTTCACGTTTTGGAACTGGAAGAGGCTGCCTGGGAGGAGCTCGTGCAGGGCAGGCTCTGCCACCTTTACAAACCCAGTTTTGACCCTGCAAGAGAAGTATTTCATAACCGCCCTTTTACCATTCTGAAATGAAGTTCATAGATCTAATGACCAGCCTACACACGTAACTTCAGAAAAAAAATCACCTAAGACCATGAGTATGCAATCAGAAAGAAGGGAAGGGCATTGGGGCCCCAAAAAGGCTTCAAAATGGGGTGTCTCACAGCTGCCCATGCATAGGAGTCATGGAGCTTCCCATTACAAGGTAGATTCTGGATCAGCAGCAGGTCAGAGTGGGCAGCCATCTGTGTTTCTGGCAAGTCCCCGGGTGATATCCGTGCTGCCGTTCTGTGTCCCATCCTCAGAGTAATGAGGGCCAGGAAGACACGATGAGGAAGTCAGATGTGAGCCCCCATTTGGAGACGTACCCCGAACAAGTCAGCAACGAATGCAGATCAGTCTGGGTGGGCCGAATGGAATCTCCAGCAGTAGGAATAGCAGTGCCAAAGGCGACTCGGTTTTCTAAAACAGCAAATAACTCCCATTAAGATTCCAAATAAAGTACAGCTTCTCTTGGTTAGATAAGCTTTATTTCAGTGTGAGCTAAACAATGTGTAAAATGGAGTTAAGTTTCATGATAGCCTCCTATCATTATACAAAGGTTTTGAACTAAGGACAATTTTGCCATTCACCCCCAAGGGACAATGTCCAGAGAGATTTTGGGGTTGTCATCACTGGGAGTTAAGGGATTGCTTCTGTAATCTGGAGGGTAGAGGCTGAGGATTCTGCTAAATATCCTACAGTGTACAGGACGGTCTCCCTCAATAAGGAATGATCTGGCTCAAAATATAACAGTGGTGAGTTTGAGAAGGCCTGGCCTGCAGAGAGATTTTCACAATGGTGCAGGCTGAAGAAAGGTTCACCTTGCATGAAACCATCCCACACATGTACAAAGTGCCTAGCCCTCCCAGGCCCCATCCTTGCAGCAACCCCAAACACGCTCTGAGGACCCTGGTGCACCCTAAGAGCAGCAGCAACAGAGAAAAGAGGGAGGCAGGCAGGGCCCACTGGGGCCAGGGGACCAGGAAGAGCCAACCCAAATCTTTTGCCAGTGGATTAAAAAGTCTGGCACGGCCAACTTAAAGTGTATATAATCCCACACATCTGCTGCTAGCTCTGTAATTAATACAAAAATAATTACATCTTTTCGCCTGGCTCTCCTTCACAAACTCTACTTAATGAACACCGCCAATGACTTTTTAGATATGTAATTAAAATTTTTATTTATTTCTGTTTTATTTCTACAGTAGTAGTTCAACATAGTAGAAACACACACACAGATGCAACGGCAAAGCTGGGTCTCTCTCTTCCCTTCATTTTTGGGTTTTAATTATCCTTTAGGCACAGAGGAAAATAATGTTTTTGTTCCTCCCTTAAGATAAAGAATAATTTTCTTTAATAGCATTTTGTCCCAAAGTGGCCCAAGATTCAGGTATTCTCTTTAGCATTCTCCCAAGAAAAGAACGCTGACCTTCTGAAGAACCTACCACTTCTAGGGATCATCGTGGGGTCTCAGATAGAAATGGCCTCCCAGCCAGGTTTTAAAAGGAAATGTATTCAGACATTCTTGTGGAAATGCCTCTAATTTTTGAATAATGGCGGTGTTTAATACTTTAAAACATTACCAAAAAAATAAAAATTAAAAAAAATTACCAAACCATTACAGGCCATATAAGAAACCACAGTTTAAGAGACCAGAATGACTGAAAGCCCAATGGTTTCACTTCTCTGTTTGCTAGGCTGGAAAATGTAGTCACCATGACCTCCTGCACGACGTCACTGTAAAGTTGACAGGAGATGTACTGTGAATTTAACACGAATAGCAGAGCATAAACACTCAGAAAATGTCAAATTGTCACTACAACAAAATCCTTTTATGCTGAGGCCCTAAAAAGCCAAATAACCTCAGCAAAGAATCATAGAAAGTCAGTAATAAAATCAGGACAGAGCTCTTAAGATCTGAGCCCCTTCCTCTGTTTTTGCACGTGAATCTGTACTCGGGATGCTTTTGAAGAAAACAACACTTAAGTGTATTTGTGAGTCTTTTGTAGGGAAGGGGTTACCTAACAAATCTGGCGAGCACTGGGTGAAGTTAAGGTAGACTGTGTGTGTTTGGTTTAGTTGGAATAGCAGGATTTCTCAGCGTCCTTAACATGCTAATGCGTATTATGAACTTCCAGGAAGGGAACTATAATATAAGACAGGCTTTTTTTTTTTTTTTCTTTGTCCTTGCTCCCCTTCCCACAACAAATTTTGCCCTAAGAGAAACCCAGCTAGAAAAGTCTGTCAGTCAAATCTGAAGCCGCTTCATGGAAGTGATAAATCAAACAAGAGTCTATAAAACTGGTGTCACTTTCCTATCATGATCAAGGGCCTAGGGGCCCGTGTGCAAGCCACACCCTCAGCCAGGACTTCCCTCCGTCTCAGAATCACAGGCTGCAGTTTCTGGCCTTTCGTCTTATTCTCTTTTTTTGACCCCTCTGTCTTCTAAAGACATGACCATCCTACTTCCAGTTTCTAAATCTGCCAGGGGGTCCCAACCAGGTAAAAGCAAAGACTGCCAGGGACCCTTTTTCTCTCGAGAGCAGACCTAATGTCAAAGAGAAGTGGTGTCCTTCACTGGTGGCAACCACGAAGTTCATCTGCCACCAAGGAAGGCTGAGCTGAGCTCTGAAGCTCCAGAGTGGGAAGGCCCACAGTTCAAGGCAGCGTCTACTCGGTGTTAGATGTGTGACCTTGCTCAAGTCCTTAATCTCTATGAACTGTTTATCTCTCATTTTTAAAATGTTTCTAGAGGCATTGTGTGTCAAGTGACTAGAACTTGTTAGGTATAAAAACTGGCTGCTAGGAGTGCGGTCATGTTATTCTTTACCGAGGGATTGTTTAAAATGTCTATTATGATTATCTTGGGCATGATTTCTCTACACACATCAAACGTTATAATAATTTGTCTTTCTTCTACTAGAAACTTGGAAGCTTTCTCTTTCTAAAAACACTAATTATATGGAAGTTGAAGGTGTTCTTTCTCACCGAAATGAATACTACCACTAAATAACAACTTGTAAACAAACGACTCCAAGTCAGATTGGGCTAACGGGAATTACACACTTCCCACGTAGTAATCCAAATACGAAAGTTTACGGGGGGAAGAATCACCTGGGGAATTTTAAGCAGTGCTTCCTCAGAACAAAAATGTGACAGAAATTCCACACTTAGGAATTTTTAGCCTATTAAAATATTCCAGCATAAGGAAATGCTTTAAGCACAGAGACGTTCATCGTGGTATTTTGTATTAACGAATAAAATTGAAACCAAACTAAATGTCTGCTATTGCAAGAAGGGTTAAGCTCTGTGTTTGCTTATGTGACAGAACTCAGGAAGCTGTTTACAGCGATGCTTTCCAGGGGAAAAATACAAACAGGCGTATCGGACAGCCAGTAACCTACAACTATGAAACCTAACAAAATCCAAGGGAAGAGAAAAAACTAGGAGGGAATATCGCAGAATGGGAATGGGAGCTTTTTCTGGACAGTGGACCCAGAGGTTAATTTTTTTTTTTTTTTTCAAAATGCTTTCTCATGAAAAAAATACAGTATGTGGTTTTAGTTTTAATTGTGGTAAAATACACATCACATAAAATTTATCATTGTAACCATTTTTTAATTTTTTTATTAAATCATAGCTGTGTACATTAATGCAGTCATTTTAACCATTTTTAAGTGTGCCATTCAGTAGTTATTAAATACACTTACTTTGTTGTGCGCCCATAACAGCTATCTCTAGAATTTTGTATCTTACAAAACTGAAACTCTGTACCCATTAAACAAGAATTCACTCACCACCCGTCAACCCCTTGCAATCAGCATTCCTCTGTTTCTATGTGTTTGACGAGGTATATCACGTAGGTGAACTCACAGAGTATTTCTCTTTTTGTCACTGGCTCCTTGTCACTTACCATAATGTCCTTACGGTTCTCCCAGGTTATACCATGTGTCATAATTTCTTTCGTCTTAAGGCTGAGTTTTCTATTGCATGTACATACAATATTTGTTGATTCAGTCATCCATCAGTGGAGCCTTGGGTTACTTCTATGCCTTTTGGCTAACGTGAATAATATTGGTAAGAACACAGGTGTACAAACACCTCTTACATTTATTATATTGTAAATGTTCTTTCAATCCCCTAAACTGGCTCTTCTTTCCTATGTCTCATCATCGGATTATTTATATCAGACCCTAGACTAGGTTTAACTATGACTCTACTCAGAACATGAGTGCAGATCAATGGTATAGGTGGGCAATCTGACTACCCCGGGGAAATGATCACCTGGGCTACACCTCAGAAAATAATGCATCTTTTTTTTTGTTGTTCTGATTCCCGTTACAGGACAAATGCCTTAGTTTCAACTTTCCAGCCTGGATGCCCCTCACTCTGAACCCTTCGTTGCGCCACCCTGCTTCTGATACTGAACTCATTGAACAAGTCCTGGCACCCTGACTCCAAGAAGACTGCCAAAAAAAAAAAAAAAATCACCCCAGCCATTTCTCTTCATCCTCACTAACGATTTGGTAATGAAGTATTGATTACCACTTCTCTGCTTACGGATAATATGAGATTTTCATTGATAAACTGCGATGGGGCTGTCTTGTCTCTGCTGTCCCCTTTTCACTGTCACAAGAAAACTAAGTGCCACTGAGGGTAAATAATGACGGAGAACACTGATGTACTTATTTTGTCCGTTAGTAACAGGAAGGGTGGGGGGAGTGTAAGTCTTCATAGCTTAACGTCCAAGTGGGCTGCACGCAGGGTAGACACTTGGAAGCTTACTTTTCATGGTAATGTCCATTTCCTATTTATAAGCCCCCTGGGAACGTTTGTCTGAAGGAAATGTTTCTGTTCAGTGTAACAATTACGGTTGCACCTGGATTGCCCAGTCCTGCCCCTGCACTAGGGAGCCATTAATCACTGCAAAGTGGAAGAATCATTAAGTTAAACCCGAGTTTGAGCCAAGAGTCTGAACACTGTTCATCTTCTGTGAAAGTTCTTCAAATAGTTAGGCTTAACCATGTTGCTGCCAAAGACTTTCTCTCATGCAGTGAGGAGCATTTTATCAGCATGGTTGTCTTGATTGGTTTAAAAAAAAAAAAAACAGAAGTCTTAAGCCTGCATTGCTGTCATCTGAGACCTGCAAATGGGGAGAATTGGTGAGATGCAGAATCTGAGAGAAAGCAAGGCAGGCTCACTGCAGTGTGGAATGCTCAGTGGCAGCCTTCTCTGGTAATCTCTTTCCATAGGACCTGCTGTTCATGGGATCTGAAATCCAGCTTGGCTTTAGAAGCAACAGAAAGCGTGAAATAGGGTGTCCATTTTAAATGTGTTCTTGCAACTTTTTTCATTAAAACTTTGAGGGCCCAATTTTAATTTGTGGAATATTCCCGTTAATAATGAGATCTAATTAAGACATCCATTAAAAGCCCGTTAAAGTTAATTTAACGTAAAAATTCCAATAGAACTGTATTAGATTTTCTCCATTAAATTAACGTTATGGATTTTTAACGGATGTCTTAATTATACGTTATTATTAACGGGAATACTGTATTACACAGATTAAAATCAGGTCCTAAGTCAACTTGGAAAAGCTAAGAGCATGTTTTAATATTAAAAGTCTTGCCTACCTAGTGCACCGTTTGGGAATGGAGGGGTAGATCTGTTTATCTAGTCAAGCATTTTTTGTACAACTGAAAGCCACCTATAATAGATAGATCCATCATTGCATTTAAACAATGAATTTCCTTATTCTCAAAGGACAAATAAGTCTGGATGATGTTGTAAATTGCTACTCAGCTATAGGTGAAATATTTATACTATGCTAGGCACAACACTAGGAACTCCATGATTCTGAAACAAAAGAAATATTTAGTGTTGTTGCTTTAATTACCAAGGTTGTGCAAAAAAAAAAAAACTCAACACTGACAGAATGTAGCCAGGTATCTCCTCCTCACTGTTTCTAATGGAGGCTGCCTGTTGGAATTGTTTGGGAAATTTTGACATGATCCCTAAATTCAACATTGGGATTTAAAAAAAAAAAAAACTTCTTATTTACCTCCTAGGGAAAGTGTTGCCCTTATGCCACGTATAATAGCAAATTGCTTTTTTTATGGCGTGCATAACCTAGATGGGGGGAAATATGGCGCTTCGGGGAAGTAGGGAAAAAGTAAATGAAGTTCCAGGAATGTCATTCTGAAGTAATGAGGCGTGGACAGAAAATATGCCCCTCACATCATCGGATTGAGATGGCAGTCGAAATAGCTTCATTGAAGTGTCAGCACTCATCCATCAATCAATCACCCACAAGGAAAAATAGCAACAGTACAACGGGGCGGCTTTTATGGGATTTACTCATGGGCATAGGGAATAGCGGCTCAAATGTAGTTCTGACATGAAAAGCAAGGTGCTGATATTATTTTTTATGATGGGAGGATCGTAAAGTGAATTGAGAACAGCGAGGTCTGTCTTTGCTTAACCTATTCAACCAGAAATGAATGGAGCTCAACTGGAAAGGAACAGTCTTCGGATGGGTTAAGATTGAAGGGTGGACTCCACTGAGCACTGTCTTTCAACAACCAACAACAAAATTTTATTAAAAGAAAACCTGTGCATTAGCATTGGGGGTTCTTAAAGCTGTTAAAAAAAATTGCCTGCTCCAATCCAGGGCTATTAGGTAAAGTTACATAACTCAGACCCTACTGCAACTGTCCAAAAGCAAATCCTTGAGCTCTTGCTCCAACCAGGGGGGAAACAATACAATTCTCAACCCCGTGGAAATTGTTTCCTTCTAAGAAAGAAAAAATAAATCATCTGCTTCAACATATAATCTATATGGTTTTGTTAGTGCAATTTCTATGGTGGGGTAGGGTGGGGGGCAAGAGGCAAAAACACTTGTAAATTTGGTAAGATTCCTGAATCGTCACTTGGCAGCCTTGAATGTCACTGCTGAGGGACAGCTGTTAAGGTT
Organism: Loris lydekkerianus; assembly: GCA_963574355.1. Lineage (NCBI taxonomy): Eukaryota > Metazoa > Chordata > Mammalia > Primates > Lorisidae > Loris > Loris lydekkerianus. Next base: position 10,148 of record CAUYPK010012295.1, on the reverse strand, counting down.
CTCCTTAGAAACCCAGATCTGGGTTACACACACAGCTCTCGCTATATTCCTAGAGACCTGGCCTGTCTTCATTTGGCAAGCCCTGGGAGTCTTCTAGAAACTTCTTTCTGGAGGAAAAACACTCAAAACATGAACTTGGGAGAATGTTTTTAAATTCCCTTTGTATTACTGCCTTCCTTTCTCTGAATAAAATGAAGTTCTGCTAAGTCAGGACTTTGGAATCAGAAACAAAGAATAGCATACAAATATGCAAATTACCTTCGAGTAGCTCCATCCTGCCACCACTTGGGACCAGGGAGTGAGAGATGACCTTTGGCTTCTCTAGCCTTCCTTCCAGCTAAGGCCCCCAACCAGCTACAAATTGAAATGTCCGTTCAAAAAAATTATATACAAAATTTAAATTTTATGGATTTGGCCCAATTTTGGAGTACAGCAAATCCCCAAATGTACAATATGTTGCAAACCCCTGGCATCACAAGGCACAACAGGAAACACAATTTATTTAGAAAATTCATTTAATGATAGTATTGGACCCCTACTGTGTGTGGACAAGGGACGATTCTAGGCACCAAGACATGCAACAGTGAACATTTCACACAAGTCTCAGCTTTCTTGTTGTTTACAGCGGCTCCCAAAGGCAGCTGACGCCAAGACATCTGAGGGGCAGAGTTCACGAAGAGTCAAAATAATCATATTTCAGAATAAGGAATTTTGCTTCTGAAAAGCATACAGGGAAGGAAATGGCTTAAAAATAGGTCAAGACCTGAAAACAGAATATAATCATGGAATAAATTGGATAGCCCACACAGTCCCCACAGAATTTTTTTCAGGTCACAAATGGATTTCTTAAAACTCACCCCCAAAAGGTGCCTGCTCTGTTGTTTGAATCCTGCATAATTAATCTCATATGTGCAAAACACTGAACTTAGTTGAAATGCAGAAAACAAATGCAATGACCTATTTGGGAAGAATTCATGAAACTCTGGTTTATGGCGTGAACAGGTGCGTGTGAAGACTGTTTGAGGGTCTGTGTATACGTGTGAATTTCACTGTTATTTTCCAGTATCTGTGGACACTACGGCAGTCAAGAATCTATGTTATTCTGAAACTTTTCCCTGTAAATCCAAAGATCACGGGCCTTACAAGGTGCTTTCATTCTGTTGCTTTCCCATCTGTCACTTCCCCAGTTATCTGACTGCATTCAAACCTTTTCTTTTTCATCAAGTTTCAAGCTTGTTACATGTTTTTGTTTAAAAAAAAAAAAAAACATAAAAAATGTCATTTTCACATTATCCTCTCTTCTCTGCAACAGGAATAGTAATGTGTAGATGAATACTAAAATAATAACCAAAAGAAAATATATTGAAGGCTTTAAAACACACACACATACACACGTGTAGTTCTAAATAATAATAAGGGAGGCAGGTGCCTGTGGCTCAGTGGCTAGGGCACTGGCCCCATATACTGAGGGTGGTGGGTTCAAACCCAGCCCCAGCCAAAAAAACTGTAACGAGCTATTAAAGAAAAATATTGCAATATTTAAAAATAATTTTTAAAAAAGAGTAATAAAAGTGATATCTATTTTGAACATGCATTAGGAAAAAAAAAAAAAAAAAAAAACACTGAACTTTCCGTTTATTTTCTCCCCCATGAGATGTTAAAATGCTAATTTCATTTTCTCCCTTCCTTTATGTGACACATTCTCAAAATATCTATAAAATACTTTTAGACAAAGATTGAGCTGGAGAAAGAGATACAGATTTCCATCCCCCCCAGACAGAGAAACATGCTTCCATTGTAGGAGAGCATTAAACATTTTGAAACTTGTGAATCATCTTTAGAATTTCTACAGGGGAATTTTACCTCTTCATCCAAAGTAAAAGCCACTTATCTCCTTTGGTTCCCTGTGACAGATTCAGAGGCATATACACAGATATACAATTTCCAGGCTCTAGTTAATCTTCTTCCAATAGTTGCGAACAATGGGCTAACGGGCGTGGGTGTTTCTCCAAAAATTATTCATGCGCAAGGCAGCCCGAGCTTCAGGGAAAACTAGAAATGTTTTATGGATTAGAATAGGACTGTTTTAAAATGCTAGTACCAGTTGGAACGCTATTTCTGCAACAGGATTCTGCTCATTTCCTTTGGAAAAATATATTCCAAGTAAAATGGCTCTTCCGAGGAATGACACCCTTTGACATACAGATGATTTTCCCAATAGCCATATGATATCATTAAGGCCTTTTAAAATACAGGCAGTTCGAAAAAGACAAATCAAATCCTCGCAGCCCTTCGTACCATGTTTATTTGCTTAAAACAGCTTTTGGAAATGCAAGTAATAGCTTTTTGGTGAGAACTCCCAGGGGATGTAGAAAAATTTGAACAAATGCATGATTAAAAAAAAAAAAAATCTAACCACTCCCCTCATCCCCCTTAGAAAATAAATTTTCAGTGTGTTCACTGAATTATCTTGAACCTGAAACCTGCATCTGGATATCAGTCCCCAGGCACAGACTAATGTTAGCAGAACTTGTAGAATCATATGCTCGAGTCTCAAATGTGAAGACTTTGTGCAGCAAAACTTTCCCTTTCTAAATGACCCCTATAACATTCAGGAATTATTAATAGGTATGTATATTTTTTTAAGTACACAAAGTTCAACCAGTCTACAGAGAAATAGAAACTGTGCCCAGTCTGCATTGAGATAAAGACTAAAGAAACATTCCAGTTTTGCAATACAATATTTTGGCTTTCTGACGCCTGACATGCTAGAATGTGCAATGCAAGTCCAAAAAAAAAAGCTGACACAAGTCTCATTTGGCTCAGGGTTCTTAAATGTCCTACTATCCCGGGTTACAATATACTTTTTGGTCTTCGATGATATCCTTCTAATCCCTTCCAACTTTTAATTTCTAACAACCAGGCCCTGCTGGCCATCAACCTTCAAACCCCTTTAAAATCAAGAAGAGAGTTGATTCTTCCTGGTTCACCCATTCTTGCTGTGCAGACCTCTTGTAGCTTTTTGAGAAATCTGGTATCAAACACGTTTACATTACATTTGCTATCGTACATTAATGCTAGATTTTGTTTCTTTCTTTCTTTTTAGAAAGGGCAGTGAGGGGAGGGGTCAGAGTGAGTTTCAAGGATTACATGCATCCTTGCTCTGAAGGAAAGTGTTTATTTGCCAGGGAAGAAAGGCAAACACATTTTTATATTCAGAAACAGACCAGTCATTTTCAAATAAAAATGACTGTGCCCATACCTGTAGACTGTTTCTGTGTAAGCGCACTAATTTTCTGTTGCCTGCATGCTGTATAGAATACATTCGCCTGTATACTAGGAAGAAAGACCAGGCTGTTTTTCCTGAGTACAATGCAGCTTGGATGGCTGGGAATGTAAGCCTTCCGTGCATTTTTATACTGTACATATTTGTATATACTAACTATATCGCCATGTATGAACACAGATTTTGTTATATTTGCTTGTTTCTGTTTCCTACCAAACTGTCCCATAATGGGGATTCTTTTGTATAGAAAAAATATATATATATGCTTGTAATTTTTTTTTCTGATCATTCTCTTTCAATAGCTTATGAAAGGATTAGGTCCGAGTTTACAAAGAAATTATAAGAACCAAGCTTGTCTGTCTGCATGAGTCCCATCCAGTTGCTGGATCTCGGGAGGAACCCATGTCCTCGCTCAGAGTTGTCCATTAAAGGCATGCTTTACCCCATGGGAAAACTGCAAACCTGTCCGTGTAGAATTATCCTCTTTGTATTTTATCTAATAGTGCCTGAAAAAAAAAATTTTTTTTTAATGTCTTCTTAGAGGAAGAATTCATAATTGTCAAAATTTGAAACATTAGCTTAATTTTGTTTTTATGACCTCGAGATTCCTCTCCTTATTTAACCGGTTGCTGTTGTAATAGGGCCCCAGGCCATTCCTGACATCGGCGTGTTCTTCTTCTGCATTAAGGATGTTTTTAAAATTACAGAGATTATTGAGCCAACAGGCTGTTTTAATCAAAACCATGTTTCACTTGTTTTTGATGATTATAAATTGTCCTTGCAATGAAAATGGGGAAAAAAAAAACAATAACTTTTCTGCTAGGAAGATTATACCACCCTGTGGCCAAACAGATTCATCACAGATCAGCATCTGTGCCCACTTCTCTGGGATCTGGAAAATTCTTCCCTTGGCTGGCCACAATTTCCTCATCATCCTGAATATTAGTTCTCAGTCAGTCACTGCTTGCAAATTTCCAAAGGCTGCCCAAAGACAAATAGCCCAGCTGGAAAGGAGAGCTTTCCAGTTAAAAAAAAAAAAAAAACATGATTTTCAGAAAAGGTGCTTCTTTTGTCCCTTGGTACCACCATCCTGTCATCCCTCCTAATTATGAACAATCTGGTCCTGCTATCCCATATAACTTAAATCAGGTAAAAGAAACGTCAGATCAGCTCCTTGCTGAATAAACACAACTGTATGTGGACGCACTTAAGATGTTTGCCTTGAATGATGCTGCGGCATTGAAATGATCTGCAGAAGAAGGGTTTTTAATACAATTTTATCACTAGAAAGAAATTCTAAAGGTAGAGACGAAGAAAATCCTTCAATTATACCACAAAAGCCATTATTTTCTACATCTAAAGTTTTCTTTTTTTTTCCTAAAGGAAAATCATTCTACTTTGAGAACTATAATTAAAGCCCTAAATATCAGACACTACTTCTTTTAGCTATTGTGAAAAAATAACAACACAGCTCTGGAGGTTGTATGAAGCCCCTCATTTCCATCAGAAAGGTTTCTATAAGTGTAGTATTTACATTTTTAAACATAACTCTTTTTCCTTTGTAGTGAAAAAAAGTCTTTTATTTTTTTCCACTCAGTAGTTATGGGAAGGAGACTTCCCATCTGAAACCTTATGGTAATTTGCATCAGGAAACCCAACTGCCGACATTAAGGACCTGGGTGTGTTCAATTATGATTTTGCTGGAGGCTGTCCCTCATTTTAATGCTGCAGACCCTGAACCACCTTTCTGAAACCTGGCTGATATGCTATAGCACAGACAGGCCTCTCAACACCATTAGCTTTGCAAATGGCTTCATTTCAGTCAACCGTCGACTTCTGCTTTGGCCAATTGAAAACTGAAAATTAAAAGAGAGAAGAAGAAAAAAAAAAAACACAGATGCACTTAAAACATGAAAAGAATTATTTATATGATAAAAATATATTTAGATTTTCAAAGCACAAGACTGAATAGAAGTGCTCTTTTTAAGCTTTCTGGAGATGTTACTGTTAAATGTCTTTCTACATCAGGCTTAATAAATCTGTAATGACATTTGATGGATTGATTCCTGCCTATGTGTGTTTTTTAAAGGTGGCAAGAGAGGAAAGGAGGCGAGGGCTAGAGGAACGAGGAACGGGGAGAAACAGCAGCAACTCCCCAGGGAGGCTGAGCCAGAAAATTATTAGTGGGCCTCCCCATTCTTTGGACCTGCTGACCCACTTCCAGAATCTACTCTCATCTCCATCAGATTTCTTTTGTTTTTTTAAGCAAATGCCTTTTCCTGGTTTCTGGGCTGCCTTTGCCTGTTCTCCACTCTGGTCAGCTTGTGCCTGAGTAATTTATGGTGTAATCACAACAGAGGCAGCGGGTGGCTATCTCACAAATTCTAGGCTGCAAAGCAGAGGGCAGCTGTGATTGAGACGGCCTGGCCTTCTCCAGCCCAGAGCAAAGGCCCTGCTTAACATTCAGTTTCCCTGTGTCCTCCCTTCCATTTCCTTTAATGTCCTGGGAGAATTTGACCATGTTTCACACACAAGCTGCCCAAGCAGACGCTGATGCCCCCCAGAAATGATTTGTTGCCCGTGTGCAGCCAGCTCACGGCCCCCATGTCATATGGCTGCTGGAGATCTGGACTCATTAAATTACGATGACCTTACTATCACTTGTAATAGTAAACCTGTGCCCAGCCCTGGACTCCTGTCCAGGTCATGCACCAGGAGCTTCCATGTTGGAAAAAGCAAGCCAAGGCGGGACTGAGGGAGGCAATCTGGGCGGAGGGTTGGGATGAGCAGTTTGGACCAAGCCAAAGCGTCTTCATGCACTTCACACTTCATGCACTGTGTCGTGCCAGATCTGAAGGCAACACTGACAAACCAACATGGTTATGGTGATGAGGACAGGATGGAGAGTTAACCTGTGTTAAAATACAGGCTCTGGCCTGAGTTGTCTCTGTGATCAAAGACAGGAGTGCGGAAGGGAGAGAACACTGGGAAAAGACGAGAACAGGCCCCTAGGAGCAGAGGTGTCCCTCCCCAACCTGGGAGCCACTCCTGAAGGTAAATGAGTGGAGGTAAATTAATGAGTCCAGATCTCCTGATCCATCACTGGAGCGAATTTCTCAAAGGAACAGGGAAGAACCAGAAGTATGTGAGAGCGCGCCCTTTACCCTCTTTCCTCTCTTCCGTCCAGTCCACCACCAGGGTCTGTGCTCTCAACTTCCCAGTGCAGCTCTAGCTCATTCACATTCTGTACGTCCCAGACTTCTGGAGGGTCTCCCAAGTGTTTTCCTGCCTGTCACCCGCAAGCCCTCCAACCCCAAACTCATTCTCTGCACAGGAAAGTAAATCAAATCATGGCATTTTGTTTCTCTACACCAAGGGTCGACACAGTTTCTCTGTGAAGGCTTAGACAGTAAATAGGTTCATCTTTGCGGAACAGCTCTGACCTAACAACTCAACTCTGCCACTGCAGTGCAAAAGCAGTCACAGAAAATACTAACCATGGCCTGGCACAGGGGCTCCTGCCTCCATAGAAAATACTAACCACGGCCAGGCACAGGGGGCTCCCGCCTCCATAGAAAATACTAAACTTGGCCAGGCACAGTGGCTCCTGCCTCTAATCCCAGCACTCTGGAAGACTGAGGTAGAAGCATCACTTAAGCTCAGGAGTTTTAGATCAGTCTGAGCAAGAATAAGACCCTGTCTCTACTAAAAATAGCAAAAATAAGCACTGAAGTCCCAGCTACTCAGGAGGCTGAGGCAAGGGGATGGTTTGAGCCCAGGAGTTTGAGGCTGCTGTGAGATAGGCTGACACCACAGCACTCCACCCAGGGCAACAAAGTGAAGTTCTGCATTAGGAAAAAAAAAAAAAAAAACAGAAAATGATAAACAGATGTGGCTGTGTTGTAATAAAACTTTATTTATAAAAACAAGAAGCAGACCAGGTTTGTCCCACAGACCATAGTTCACTAACACTGGCTCAAGATTCTCCAACACTCAGATTTCCTGTGGAAACAGGCCCCGACATGAGGCTGTGCGCAAAGGACAAGCAGTTCATAAAGAAAGTGAATCCAGAAACACCAAGAGAAGAGAGGACAGTGAGGCCCAATCCCTCGGGGCGGGGGCTCTGGGAGACAGTGTGGGATGTGCAGGAGGGGGAGGGCGGGAGCTGGGGTCTCCACACACCACCTCTGCTCAGTTATTAGTTGAAGGCTGCTGCAAGCTGGGGTGGGGTGCGTTAATTTCCCAGCACTTCCAACCTGCCCAAAGGTTGGGAGAAGTGGGCTTCAGTGGCCAGAAAACACCTCAGGGCACAGAGTGACGGGTGCCTGAAGCTGGAAGTAGAAATTAGTACACGGGCAGGGCTCCTATAATGCCCATCTCACTTACAACAACATCTAAACTCTTCCCAGGAGGTGTGGGGACCTGCCTGCTCTGTCCCCTGCCTGCTTTCCTGACCTCATCTGTCCTGTGCACGCAGCTTTAGCCACGCACTCTGCACCAGTTCCTAGACAACATAATGCTGGTCCCTCCGGTGGCAGATTGGTCATCTAGTCAGGTCTCTTCACGTGTCCCACAGCTCAGCCTTGGGGTTACTTCTGCAGAAAAGTGCTTTTAACCCCATCGAGAGGACCCTATTGGTATCCCACAGACCCTGATGGAAATGAGCTTTGCTGTTATGTCCTTTACATACGGTCAGTTTCCCTCACAGGTCACCATGCAGAGCAGAAATCATGGGCCTTGTTTGCATATGTCCATAAGAAGCGTGCCACCTGGCACACAGTAGCTGTCCCACGAACATTGAAGTCAGTGAATGGTGAAAGCTGCTCTCCTGGAGGCTAGGCACTGCCCCTCACTCCTCCAGAGCTCCTTGCCCAACTCCACCCACCCACTGACCCACTGTGCCTCTCTCATCCCCCGTCCAGAAGCGTTCCTCATGATGTCATAGGATCAGGGCTGTAATCAACTGAATCTAGGAACACACAGTGGAGCATTTTATTCTTATTTTTTTCTTTGTTTGTTTTCAGGGACAGAGTCTCATTTTATCACCCTCAGTAGAGTGCCATGGCATCACAGCTCACAGCAACCTCCAACTCCTGGGCTTAGGCGATTCTCTTGCCTCAGCCTCCCGAGTAGCTGGGAGTAGAGGTGCCCACCCAAATGCCCGGCTATTTTTTGTTGCAGTTTGGCCAAGGCTGGGTTCAAACCCACCACCCTCGGTATATGGGGCCAGTGCCCTAACCACTGAGCCACAGGTGGCGCCCCACAGTGGAGCATTTTAACATTCTGAGTAGCCAGGACCCTCCCTGGGTCCCACCTGGGCCATGCCAGGGCGCAGTGTCAGGGAAGGGAAAGGAGAGGTCTTCAGGAGCCGAGTCCCTGCATCCGGTGGCAGGCCTGGCTGGGAGCCAGAGGGAGGGGGTGTGTATTTGCTTTAAAACCAGCTAGCTCCAAGCTGTCCCTCAAAGTCCAAGCAGAGAGGCCTGGGAGTGTCAATGGGGGTCAGGATGGACTGATGCAGGGACCTTCAAGGAAGCCCCAGATATATCTGGTCTGTCCTGTCTCCTTTACCCTGCAAATGTGTATCTATGGTCAACAAGTCCAGTGCTTATGAACAATACAATAGTGCCACGTTTTTACTAAGTGCATGTATTGTCTTTTCAAAATTAAAGAATAAAGAGTTTAGACAGATAACAAAATCATTTATAAGGAGGTAATGCCCCTATTAGGTTTGACAATATACTATAAAGCCATAGTAATTTTTTGTCTTTTTTTTGAGACAGAGTCTTATTATGTCACCCTTGGTAGAGTGCTGTAGCATCACAGCTCACAGCAACCTCAAACTCTTGGGCTTAAGCGATTCTCTTGCATCAGCCTCCCAAGTAACTGGGACTACAGGCATCCGCCACAACGCCCACTATTTTTTGTTGCAGTTGTCATTGTTGCTTAGCTGGCCCAGACTGGGTTCGAACTCACCAGCCTCCGTGTATGTGGCTGGCGCCATAACCACTGTGCTACAGGCACCAAGCCAAGCCATAGTAATTTTTAAAATGCTGGGCTGGCACAAGAGTGAGCAAGCATCCCAATGTAAAACAAAATAACGTCCCCAAATATGTTGAATGTTTAAATAATAATTTAGCATATTACAAGCTGAGGGCAGTGGCATGCATGCACCTGTTGTCTCAGCTACGCAGGAAGCTGAGCTGGAAAATTCCTTGAGCCCAGGAGTTACAGGTCAGACTGGGCAACTTAGGGAGGGAAACCTCATCTTAAAAAAAAAAAAAAAAAAAAAAAAAGATGTATCATGTTACAACAATGAATTTTAGATTTATGGACAAAATATATATTAATATCCAATAAAAATGATAAATGTTGTGGCAATAGATATGCTAATTACCCTAATCTGATCATTACACAAGGCATACACGTATCAAAATATCACATTGTACCCCTCAAATATGTACAATTATTATGCCACTTAAAAATAATATTAAAAGCAAAAACTCAATAAAATAGTATGGTGTGGTACTATTTGAAACTAAAAGAGTTGTAAACTAAAATAGGTGTAAACTAAAATAAATATAAATATTTTTATGTTACACATTAAACTATGTTTCAAATGAATTAAAAAATTACATCTAGAAAACAAAATCATAAAACTAGAGGAAAATATACCCTATATACTCAAGTATAAGCTGACCCGAGTATAAGCTGACACCCTTAATTTTACCCTAAAAACTGGGAAAACTTAGTGACTTGAGTATAAGCCAAGGTGGAAAATGCAGCAGCCACTGGTAAATTTCAAAAATAAAAATATATACCCAAAACAATTACAATAATTGACGAATCAATAGGTTAAATGCTT
>CAUYPK010012294.1:0-39044 GCA_963574355.1 Loris lydekkerianus | reverse complement strand
TTCCATTACAATGTTAAAGAGCAATGGAGACAATGGGCAACCTTGCCTGGTTCCTGATCTAAGTGGAAATGATTTCAATTTAACTCCATTCAATATGATATTGGCTGTGGGTTTGCTGTAGATGGCTTCTATTAGTTTAAGAAATTTCCATTCTATACCAATTTTCTTGAGTGTTCTGATCATGAAGGGATGCTGGATATTATTAAAAGCTTTTTCTGTGTCAATTGAGAGAATCATATGGTATTTATTTTTTAGTTTGTTTATATGCTGAATTACATTCATAGATTTAGGTATATTGAACCAGCCTTCAGACCCTGGAATAAATCCGACTTGCTCATGGTGTATAATTTTTTTGATGTGTTGTTGGATTCTGTTTGTTAGGATCTTATTGAGTATTTTTGCATCAACATTCACTAGTGATATTGGCCTGTAATTTCCTTTTCTTGTTGGGTCTTTCCCTGGTTTGGGGATCAAGGTGATGTTTGCTTCACAGAATGTGTTGGGTAATATTCCTTCTTTTTCTATATTTTGGAAGAGGTTTAGTAATATAGGTACTAGTCCTTCATTAAAGGTTTGGTAGAATTCTGATGTAAAGCCATCTGGTCCTGGGCTTTTCTTTTTAGAAAGATTCTGTATAGTTGATGCTATTTCAGAACTTGATATAGGCCTCTTCAACATTTCTCCTTCCTTCTGGCTAAGTCTTGGTAGGTGGCGTACTTCCAGGTATAGGTGGATTTCTTTCAGATTTTCATATTTCTGAGAGTAGAGTTTCTTGTAGTATTTGTTAAGGATTTTTTGAAATCTGAGGGGTCTGTTTTTATTTCATCTTTACCATTTCTGATTGATGAAATTTGAGATTTTTACTCTTTTTTTCCCTACTTAGGTTGGCCAAGGGTTGATCTATTTATTTTTTCATCTATTTATTTATTATCTATCTTTCCAAAAAACAAACTTTTGGATTTATTGATCTGTTGTATAATTTTTTTGTTTTCAATTTCATTTAATACTGCTCTAATTTTGGTGATTTCTTTTCTTCTGCTGGGTTTGGGGTTGAAATGTTCTTTCTTCTCCAGTTGCTTGAGATGTTCCATTAAGTTATTAACTTCCTCTCTTTCCATTTTCTTGAGGAAGGCTTGCAGTACTATAAATTTCTCTTTTAGGACTGTCTTTGCAGTATCCCAGAGGTTCTGATAATTCATGTCTTAATTGTTGTTTTGTTCCAAAAATTTGGTGATTTCCTTCTTACTCTTGTCTATAACCCATCTATCCTTCAGCATAAGATTGCTTAGCTTCCATGTTTTTGTATGGGTATTCAGTTTTCTGTTGTTATTGAGTTCAACTTTTATTCCATGATGGTCTGAGAAGATGCAAGGAATAAGTTCTTTTTTTTTTTTTAATTTGCTGAAGTTAGATTTGTGGACTAGGATGTGGTCAATTTGTGGCCTAGGAGTATGTTCCATAGGCTGATGAGAAGAATGTGTATTCAGTTTTGTTGGGATGAAATGTTCTGTAGATGTCTGTTAAATCCAGATGTTGAATGGGCATGTTTAAATCTAAAAGTTTTTTGCATAGCTTCTTTTTGGAGGATCTATCCAGCACTGCTAAAGGGGTGTTAAAATCTCTAACAACTATGGAACTGGAGGAAATCAAGGTGCTCATGTCAGAGTTTCTCTTATAAATTGAGGTACATTCTGGTTGGGTGCATAAATATTAATAATTGAAATCTCATCATATTGAGTATTATCTTTAACAAATATGAAGCGTCCATCCTTATCCTTCCTTATTTCAGTTGGTTTAAAGCCTATTGCATCTGCAAATAGGATTGCAACACCTGCTTTTTTCTGCTTTCCATTTGCCTGGAGTATAGATGACCATCTCTTCACCTTGAGTCTATATTTGTCTTTTAATGTAAGATGAGATTCTTGGATGCAGCAGATATCTGGCTTGAGTTTTTGTATCCAATCAGCCAACCTGTGCTTCTTTAGAGGACAATTTAAACCATTCACATTAATTGAGAATATTAATAAGCCTTTCGAGAATCCGGTGGACATTTTTAATCCTTCTGCGACTGTGGAAGTTGGAATTTGATCAAAATTTTCTGGGTCAGTTTACTTTTGTGGTGGAGGGTTATGCTGGTCTTTATGTAGGACAGGTCTGAGAATATCCTGGAGAGCTGGTTTAGTTATGGCAAATTTCTTCAACATGTGAATGTCATTAAAATATTTAATTTCTCCATCATAAATGAAACTCAGTTTAACTGGGTACGGGATCCTGGGTTGAAAGTTATTTTGTTTTAGGAGATTAAAAGTTGATGATCGTCCTCTTCTAGCTTGAAAGGTTTCAGCAGAGAGATCTGCAGTTATTCTAATATTCTTACCCTTGTAGGTAATGCTTTTCTTTTGTCTGGCTGCTTTCAGAATTTTATTCTTCATATTAACTTTAGTGAAATTGATTATGATGTGTCTGGGGAATGTCTTATTCTGGTTGAGTCGTGCTGGAGTTCTGAAACTGTCTGCTATCTGAATTTCAAAATCTCTTGGCATGTCTGGAAAGTTCTCTTTCATAATCTCATGGAGAAGAGACTCTGTGCCTTGTGAAGCCACTTCATCACTTTCAGGGATCCGTATAAGACAAATTTTGGTTTTCTTCTAATTATCCCAGTGCTCTCTGAGAGAGTGATCTGTTTTTGCCCTCTATTTGTCTTACTCTTTGAGAGTTTGGGAGCATTCAAAAGCTTTGTCTTCAATGTCAGAAATCTTTTCTTCTGCTTGCTCCATTCTGTTACTGAGGGATTTTACTGTGTTTCTCAGATCTTTGAGGGCTGCAACTTCTTGTCTCAATGTGTCAAAATCTTTGGTCATTTGGTCTTTGAACTCATTGAATTCTTGAGATATCTTTTTGGTTACTGCTTGGAATTCTAATTCAATCTTATTTGCTATCCAGATTCTGAATTCAATTTCTGACATCTCAGCTATTTGTTTTTGCATGGGATCTTGTGCTGTGTCTGCCCCATTGATCCTTGGGGGAGTTGATGTACTCTGATTATTCATATTGCCAGAGTTTTTCTGTTGATTTCACCTCATGATTGTTTTTCACCGTTGCCTCTGGCCATCCTCAGAGTTTTGGAGGTATCTCTCCAAGATCAGACCCCAGCAGGATCACTCTATTGTTGCTGGATCTTTTAGGGAGTGACCCTGTTTATGTCCCAGCCAGGGAGTTCTGGTTGTGGGAGCAGCACCGGAGGGTGACATACTCAGATTCAGCAACAGGGCGGGGGTGGTGCACACGGTTCTGGGAGTGTCTGGCACCCAGTAACTTTGGCACAGAGAGCCCAAGGCTCCAGCAGTCTCTGGCCACGAGAAGGGCTCTGCACAGAAGCAGGGAGGGCTCTGGAGGGTACACAGCTACCAGAGTCCCTGGTAGATGAGTGGGCCGGTGTGGAGGCAAGGAGGATGCAGGGTTGTGGGGCTTCCACAGTTCCTGGTCAGGGTGTGTGGAGGCCCGTCAGGTGCAGGTCATGGGTCGCATGTCCAGGGTCATAGTGCAGCTCTTAAGGAGGTCTGGTCGAGTGCCAATCGTGGTCGCGGCTGAGATCATGTTAACTTTCTTTTACCAAGAACCACAGACCAATAGATAAGAAATCACCTGAGTTATGACAGCTGCTAATGGAATAAACAAATACTGTTGACCAATTATGTTGAGAGGATACAAGAAACCTACTCAACACTAATATGAAGCCAGCAGACGATCTGATGCATGTCCCCATAGGAGAAACCACAAGAGGGACTCTCCCCAGTGAAATCAAACATTCTGACCTGATGGTTTGTACCCTCACATTAACCCAAAATAAATTTGCTTTAATAAATAAATTTAATTTTTAAAGAAAGAAACACAAAACAAAAACAGATTATGGAAGGGTCAGCTTGCTGTGTGAGTCAGCACAGGGAACATAGCTCTGAGCTGTATTTTATTGTTGCAGTTCTTTTGGGGGGGTTTTGGCCGGGGCTGGGCTTGAAACCACCACCTTTGGCATATGGGTCCAGCGCCCTACTCCTTGAGCCACAGGCGCCTCCTTGAGCTATATTTTAATACATGTTAAGTCTAATCTGGACAGGGCAAAGACCAGGTTCCCTGGAAGAGGAGTCCATGGGGACAGCCAAGAAAAGGGGAGCGATCATGAGAAGGACAAAGCCAAACCCAGTCTTCCTGTGCCCAAGCACATGCCCAGGCCTCTCTATCTAGACCATCTGAGTCAGAAGAGCCACAACAGAAACCAGAGAGCAAGTGATAGGAGAGGTCAGCCCAAGGAAATAAAAAAAACAAGACCAACAAAACCCTAAACAACCCAGACCTCAGCATGCACCAGAATAATGAAGCATCTTAAAACATGAAAGAGAATGTGGTCCTCTGGATGGTCCCCAGGGTTAGTGTTGGGGGGTCAGCCTGAGGAGCATGCATGCCCTGCACCACTGCATCGCTCCAGTCCTGAGGAGCACACAGACCATCACACACTCCTATTGTTTTCTCTCTTTTCTTTGATATATGAAAACAACGTATTATTATGGCTTATTTTGCAGTCTCAGACCATGAAAGGTATTAATATAATTTTTCCAGTGACGGTTTTCCACTCAATTTTGCTAAGTTCTTTTAAAAAAAAATCATCCTTTAATCTTTTCAGAACATTTTAGAGTGGTTTAATTTGGGAGACCCCCATCTTAGATGTCACTTCCCCATCACTCCCACAGCCTTCCTTCCTTCCTGAGCTACAGGCACTCAGGAAGTGGCTTGCAGCTCCTGGTCTCTCAGGCACCTGCCAGGACCCCGAGGAGTACTGGAGGGGCAGGGATATGAGTCTGTGCCAGCTGCTGTAACAAAGCACCACAGACTGGGCAACTTGACAACAGAGCTCTGTTCTTGCCTCTCTGGCGACTGGAAGTTCGGGAGCAAGGTGGCATAAGGGCTTGCTCCTCCTGAGACACTTGTCCTCAGCAAGTAGGCAGATGTCTTCTCCCATCTTAATATCTGCTTCCCTCTGCCTGAGTCTGTATCTCAACCTCCTCTTCTTACAGGACACAGTCAGATGGGATTAGGGCACACCCTGACGGCCTCATTTTCACTTGATTTCCTCTGGTAAGACGTTATCTCCACATGAGGTCACATTCTGAGGTCTTGGCACTTACAGGTTATGTTGACAACATGAAAATGAGAGAATATAGTTCCGCCCCTAACCATGGCCACTGGAGACCTCCCCACACCCATCTCCTCTTTGGGGGGTCCAACCCCTCTCACATGGAGAGTTGGAAGGAATTTGGAGGAGGAAGGGGGCAAATGTGTCTCTACTTGAACTCCTGCTCAGGGCCACCTTGCACAGAATTTCAGAGCTATCCTCCAGGGCTCCTGAAACAGGACATGTTTCTGTGTTCCCAACAAAGATACTGGCTTCTTGTGTTAAGAAGAAAGTTGAATGGTAGCAACTGGGAAGAAAAACAGAAGCATCTGAATTCTGTCTCCTTCAAATTGACCTTTGCTTTGAAGAACAAGGTGGTGATGGTGCCAGAAGTAAGGATCCCAGAACCACAGGACACAAAAGTGACGTCCGGAGGCACAGAAAGATGGTACATCCAGAAATCTTTTCTTTCAAGGTCGCAGAGGCATTCAGATTCTGGCACTTGAGCAATTTTCCCATTCTTTGAAAATCCCTTGTTCCCTTATCATAGCTTCCTGGCTTTAGTTTGCACATTATTGATGAGAAATATTTGCTGAGTTATTTTGAAACTCAGCCTTTAGTTTTCCTTTTCCAGTAATAAGCTATTTTGCAGTACTTTCTGAAAGTTGCTCTTAATAATATTTTCTTTTCTTTTTTTTTTTTCTAATTGTGAATGTCATAATTCAGGCTCAGGATAAAATTGTTGCACCTGCTGCAATCCACAGAATTATGTAATATTCAGAAATGGTTGTATGCTCCATCTCCACCTAGAACTTCTCAATATGCTTTGGCACAAGCAGACAGTGAAGGTTGCAGCAGTTTACAAATGTAGCACGTGAGACCACAGCCCTTTAAATATCTTGGAGTAATTCTTAACATAATAAAAACCTTTTAAATATCTTATTAAAACCACTTTCAACATTTTGCTACCGTGCAAACACTGTTTAAGAAACATTGCCAGGAACTGCCTTCTGTCTGTATCATAAAGAAAAGATATTTCATATTGGTAAAGTTAGAAACGCTAATGTTTGCTGAGCATAGTTTGGGAGAATAATGCGCATCTAGAGCTGGGGGATGTTCTTTTTTTCAGGAAAATAAATTCTTGCAAAAATACATGGATCAACATATGGTTATCTTCTAAGGCTAAAACTATAGTTTGAAACATTAGGTAATGTTGAAGAAAAAAATCTGTTCTTGGAAAAGGTAGCTGCTTCTCATGGGAGGTAGGAAGGTTTGATCAGTACCACAAATAATGACCTTTTCCATAATAGTAATGTTTTTGGTAACCAAATCTATTGTAGTGGGAATTACTAAAATGAGTCAAATGACCCTCTCTTTAGAGCTGGATTCCTTCTTTAGAAGAGTGACTTACTCATCATTTAACACTGAAATATTCACTAAAGCTTAAAAACTTAAGTATAATTGTAATGTTAAAACAGACTTTTTAATACACACAAACTAGATTGTTTCAAATATTTACAATAATTTAGCAATATACCACAGCATACTGAAATTGTCCACATGCAATTATTAATGATTTCAAATAACATTGTGACAGGCTTTGGCTGAGTGATGCATTGATATGTGCAGAAACATGCTATTTGTCAAGTTGCTTTGCTAACTTACTTTAAAACTGAGTGTTTGTTTTTAAGGAATCTTATTGGGCTGCCCCACAAAATCCCGGTAGCCCTGCCTGGCACTCTGCAAAATAGGAGAGCCTTTTCCTACTTAATGTTTGAGATCAAAGTGTGACCCTCCCTATTGCAACAGTCCTTTCAAATAAATCTCTCCTCACTTAAGTTTCAATTTCAATTTTTACTTGGCAATGTCACACACACAATTTAATTGCAAGTACGAATTTATTTAACATATGTTTATTCAATGATTTGTGTGTTCCATGCTGGCTTAAATGAAGTGTGAACAAAATGTAACCCTTTTGATTTACAAAATATAGCATTGAGATTTGTTTAAATAGTAATACAAACAGAATGTGATTATGTGACAAATTAGTAATGCAGAGAACTAGAGAGGATGGTGGTTGGCATATCCAGACTATGTGCACAGCCTTCCAGGAGAGTCTGGGCTCTAGGTCCGTCTACAGGGATTGGTGCAGTTTGGCTAAATTGGTGAAGATGCTAGATCGGAATTGAGCCAGGGACAAGAATCTCAAGTAAGGTTCAGAAATAAGTAAAGCAGAAAATGAACACATAAACCAGAGCAACAAAGAAGTCTTTCGGAAAGGGATGTGAGAGCACAGAGTGGTGTGGGTGCACATTGCTTCCGCATTTAGGACTGCATGGGAATTCAAAACCAGATGATGTTTATTTTGAGTTTGACCCAAGCACTGGGGGGCTATTTAAAAATTGCCATACCCTAAGCAATTACATTTGGGGGGGGGGGGGACAAGTATGCTCTAAGTCTGCCCAGGCCCAGGCCATTGTGATCTGTAACCTAGTGAGAGCCTTCCCAGGAAAACAAAGGGACCCCCACATTCATTCTCTCACTGTTTTTACTTCAAAGCACTTACACTACATGGCAGGATCAAAAGCACCCCGAGCCCCTGGGGCCTGGCTGCCGGAGGGCTCAGAGCTCTGAGGACCCAGAGGCTTTGAAGTCCCTTTGCATTCCTAAGGTTGGGGAGAAGCAGCCCATTAGGGCAATGAGGTCATGATTTGCCAGACAGAATCTCTTCCCATCTACTTTCACAAGGCGTCTGTGATGGGAAGGTGACCAGCATCCCCACTTAAATGCTGCTTTGAGCAATGTTGAATTTTGATCTTTATGATGAATGAATACTTAGTGTCTCCATAAATGTTATGAACGATGGTTGATTTTCAGCCTCTTCTTTACATGTCTCTAAAAGTTTCTGTGCGGTGGTATGACAAAGTCTTCATGCTCGGTAACAGAGGATTGAGATGAACAACTCACTGTCCATGAGGATTCTCCCACAGATAGTGCCTTCTGTGGACATCTGGTCTCTTTGAAACATAGTTCAAACCAAATGTCCATCAACAGTAGGAAAAAAAAAAATGCAGATTTTACTTTCTAGTGTCCAGAGGCTGTATCACAATGCAGCTGTGTGTGTCCCACTGAGAGAGGGTACAGAGATGTCAGGGCTCTGGGGTAGGTGTGATTGCTGACCACAGGGAACATTTCAGGAACACGTGGTCACATAGTTGGCTTTAAAGCATTTACACAACCAAAACTGGTAGAGTCTAAACACTGATATGTCAGAAGCACTTGGTGAGAGAGACTGATGATATTACACTCCTGGGAAGAGGTAAAGACTTTTTTTAATCCTATAATAATAGAACAACAAAGCAAGAACAACAACAAACAACACAACAAAAGCTTATATAAATTTGGTGATTTTGGCATCAGAATTTTCCCTCTGGGTCCTTGGTCTCAGGAATTGAAGACTGAATTCAGTAAGACCACAAGTAAGCAAAGGCGGAAGATTTTATTACAGATAGAGGAAATGAAAGAGGAACGCCTCCAGCCCAGGAGAGGGGGTCCCAAGCGTGCGGCCACTCTAGGCTTTTGTCTAGTCATTCATATATTTTTTTCCCTGTATTTTCCCTTTTCCTGATTCATTCTTTCCATACACAAAGTAAGGATTCCCTATGGTGCTGATCAGAGCACCTGCTCCTGCATATGTGCTGTAGGAATGCACAGCGTCCAGCTGACTTCTCACGCATTTCTGTGTTGACATAAAGTTTCTGCTGCAAGGTTCCATTCTCCCCACCCCGTAGACTGTGGCCCTCCTGTGGCTCTGTCTCACCAGGCACTATTTTCCAGCCCCTCATTCTTGCTTGCCCTACACAGGTGCCCCTTCACTCTGTGAAATCAAAGACCCAGGGGCTGCAATCCAGGAGGCATTTAACACAGGCTAAAATTCTTCTTCTGCTTTTGGGGAAAAAAAATTGACTGCTTTTGGGGAAAAAAATTACTATCAAGAGGCGATGACAGAAATAATACCACATCATGATTTTCCATTTTTCTCCTAGAGGATTTACTCAGACATACATAATAATAAACAGGAGACACATGACAGTTTCCAAGTGCAAAGGGTAGTCATGTTTGTTAATGTACAAAGCATTGACAGACAGAGATCATTACCAAGTTTCATTGGTTTCAGTCAGAGCAGACACTATTTCCAAGAGAGCTCTTTCTCCTGGATCGCATGGCAGTTTGCCCAATATCTCTAATGCTGTTTGGTGGTTTTCGCATGCCTCATAAAAAATACGTACACTATATTTTGAATGTGTTTTTCTCATAATAAAAACTGTCCCTAAAACTGAAAGAAAATTTTATTTTAATGTGGAAATACATTCCAGCCTGGGAATGAATCAATGCTGTGTTTTTTTCCATGGGAGGAGAAGACAGTGTCATCCAGCGCCTGTGTTTTCACAAATGTTGCTTTCCTTCTGCCTGGACATAAACTACCAAAACCATAATTTGCAGATCTGTAGGTAGATACAGGGTGAGGCTAGAAGTCAGTGGGGAAGGGGGGGATTAAGGCTACTGAAATTTTCAGCAGCCCAAATTTTTATTTTAAGTAATTTTGCCAACCCATAAAGCAAATATTTAGAATATGTCTGTGCCAAATGGCCTGCTGACCTCCTGGTGGGACTTTTAAGAGAAAATGAACACAGTGTTTCTGGTTTCTGTGCCCTGAGGGTGGGGACAGGGCAGCAGCTCTTTAAATAGCCTCAGGTTGTATCTCTAACCTTTGGGTCTCTTCCTGATGATTCAGACCCCAATTGCCACTTTTGAATAGCTGGCAAGTTCACTTCTTAGTAGTACAACCTTTTGAAAACATATTTTTACTACTTAGATTTTTCCCATAAAAATATGGCAGTAAATTTTTATTCCCCCTTCCATTCTGTAAATTCTTTATTTACAAAAAACCCACAAGAGTATATAGTTCTGAATGAGGTAGTCCTGCTTGCCGTCTCTTTGCCAAATTTGTACATGAGAGTAAGTTTATAAGAAGCATGGGCTGTTGGGTTTATATATATATATTTTTTTTATTATTAATATTAAATCATACCTGTGTACATTAATGCGATCATGGGGCATCATACATTGGTTTTATAAACAGTTTGACACATTTTCATTACACTGGTTAATATAGCCTTCCTGACTGTTGGGTTTAATAGAACTTTGTCCCAAAGCCTTTGGTATCTATTCTATCATGAGTTGGTATATACAGCCCAAGATAGAAAAGAAAAATCATGGTATAGTGGGAAACAAAAAGATTTGGGGCAGAGCTAAGGTGACCAAGCACTACATTGTCTCAGCCTTCCTGGGAAGGAAGGTTTTCCCAACCAAGGATGCCTAGTGTGTCGGGTAGGACAGCTGATCACCGTGGCTGCTGACCACACTTGGATTTACACACAGACTGGACCTTTTACCACCCTTGAAGACTTCTTAGAAAATCAACTTCTCAAAGCCTTGCTTGTCTCATCTGTAAAGGGATAATACCTACTCCTTATGATTTTAAAGACTAGCAATAATATACACAAAGAATATGTCACAGGCTCCAGAATAAAAGGAGTGATGACGTACTGGGCTTCCTGAGGGCTCAGATGCTGCCCTGCGCATGTTATGTATTGTATATACACTCTACGCAGTCTTGAGACAGGGTGAGTGCAGGGAGGCGTCCCTTCTCTGCAGGAGATGGAACTGTCCCCACGCCCACGGCCGGCACGGGGCACCGCTCGGCCTGGGACCCACACGCACTCTGTGTCTCATCACTAGTGTCATCCGGTTCAGTCCCTACCAAGCACTCATTCTCATCATTCCCTTCCGATAAAAATAAAATAATTGGTTTTGTTTTTCTCCACTCTGCACCTTTCTTTTGCAAGACAGCAGCTCCCGGAGAGCATGCTGAGAGCCACACAGATCCTGACAATTTTCTACAACCAGAGCCAGAAATTAGGTTCATGCCACCCACGTGAGAAAGCAGATACCGCCCTTTCACGCCATGGTCTACCTTCCCACCCAGCTTAGCCCGCACACCTGCTAAGCATCTTGCAACGTGCAGGATATGGGCTCTTCTGCGGTGATTTATTTTTGAATTTAAGGTTAGATTTTCACTTCTTCAACTATTCAAAAGTGGTAGAAGTCAAAGCCATGCTTTTAGCCACGCAGCTATAATCCGGGATACTCAAGAGTCAGGGGCAAGTGTGTTTTCAAAACCTTGACCCCCCCACAGCCTTTTGCTTTCTTCCCAGTGGGTCTTCTCTTGCCGATTCTTGCCCAAGTTTGTTGCATCTTCAATTTATTTTATGGGCAGAAAACTAATCCCCGCAGACAGCCTGTGGCATTGTCTGCTGAACGGCACAGCCCAGTCTATGACATCCAATTCTGTTATCCTGGCATTCTGTCCCACAGTTGACACGGCCAGGACTCAGGCACCACTGGACATGAGCCATTGGGAGAGCTCACAGCCAAACTTGACATGCCTTTTCCAGGGGTGGCCAAGTTTTAATCCCCATCTGCTGACACGGACATTCTGTTTTCCTTCCTGACACAAGCAGGCAGCTTCCAGAGCCTCAAAATAAGACAGCAGACAACTCACATGACTTATTTCAGCTTAGTTCACTTATAAATATTTTTATAAAGCATTATTTCCCATGAACCACTTAAATGTAGGGAGGTTTTTCCTTCACTTCCAAAATAAATAAATAAACATTGGAGAAACTCATGTAATACTTTAACGAGGAAAAACAAAACCCACCCGTTTCCTCCTCCTGAGTTACCCGCCAAGTCATGCATGGGGTTTTCAAAGTCCATTAAGACCCTGGGTTTTTACTACAGTGCATTCAGTTCTAAAAATAGGACTCGAGCATTAGAATAGACTGCAGCTTCCAATATCTGCATCCCACTGATCTAGCAATCCCTCCCTGGCATACAGAACATTAATTAGCTTAGTTGTGCCTTTTAGAGTCATCTGTCCTGTTGGCTTAACCACTGCCGTCTCCCAAAGTCAATGACAAAGAAAAAGTCCTCGTTGGATTTGTATTTCGGAAGAAAAAAATGACTTTTTTTTTTTAAATTTCTCTCTCCCCAACGTAATGAAAATTTAAAAATAAATAAAGCCAAGGCAAAACTATAAAAAGGCTCCTTCTAATGTTCAAAGGACCTTCAACATGTGTGATCATGGTCCACCTTTCTCCATGCCATTTATTTGAGTGTTTTCACAGTTAAAATACTAAAATGTGCAAGGGAGTAAAAAATGGGACCTAAGGAACGACTGCCGTGTTTTAAATTATGTCAAAGCATGGACTCTTCATTTACAGACAAGTCACTCGCACATTCACTCAGTGACTATTAATTATGACCTTAAGCATGATTTCCCCCAGAATTTTGTTATAAAAAATTTCTAACAAAAATTGTTGAAAGAGCCACACGGTGAGCAGGGATGTGCCCATCACCTGGGTTTTCTACCTACTCACTTCTCTATCTGTAGATCAATCCATGATAAGCACAGTTTTAACAAGGCGCATTATCCAATTTTGTGCCCACAGAGTTTGGAATCAATGGACGTGCACAGGGAAGAGCCATGCACCAGACAGGTCTTCATCATGGCCAGCCATAGACTTGATAGGGACACACAGAAGTGACAGGTGCACAGGGGAGGAAGAGTGTGACGGTTGGTCTTCGTCACTGAGGGCATTTCATAAACGATAGGCATAGCCGGTTCCTGCCAGAGCCACCACAGGTCCTGACCCTGAGTGCAGTGTGGACACGGCTAATGAGCCTCTGCAATCTTGAAGCAGCTTGGATGTGGTCAGTGAACTCTTCTCAACACAGGGCTCTTGTCAGGCACCCAGGGGATCGGCCGTCAAGTGGAAACCGACTATTTCTGGAGAGTGGAAAGCCTCCCAGCACATGCCAGCATCTCCATGGCACCTGCATTAAAGCAACATGTAAATCATGGAGTTGCCAAGCCTGGCTGCTAATAAAATGTGACATCAACACACATGGAGTCCTGGACACTCAAAACCCCTATTTCTCCTGCAATTTTTTGCAAATTCGGGTATTTTCCATTCCCTTTTTTAAAAAGAGAGAGAGGAAAAAGAAAAAACATGATTATAATTCTAATCACCCTGTAAAGGTTGTGTAGCCTGGGCAGTGGTCAGGGACTTGTCAGTAGAAGGCCTCATCTTACACAAAAGAAAAGGACAGTCAGGGCAGTCGGGTGCCCCGAGTAGTCGCGTGTGCACAGAGCCTGGGGAGGGAGGGAGACAGGCGCACATTTCCCACAAGAGCCTGGGGAGCCGGTGGGTGGAAAGGGCAGGGGAAGGGCAGGTGTCCACACATGCAGGCAGTCTGGGAATATTGGACTTTGCTCTCCCAGCACACCACGTGGATTTTGCTCATTGGTGTATGATCCGGAAAGACCCGAGGAAATGACGGACTTCAAAGGCGCATTTGGGAATCCTTCAGATTTCTTAGTTTGTTGACTTTTGTCTATTAATCCTGGGGCACCGATTATGGAATGATCAGCAATAAATGATGTCACTGAGGAGACAGAGGGATTTTCATCCATTCTTAAAAGGGCCAGTAGGACAATGAAAGCCAACTTTTAAAAAAGTTCTAGTGGTGAATTTCATTTATCCAGAATATTCTTGGAGATGAGCCAGGCCGTTACCTAGCATGTAAGAAGGAGACATGCTGACTTTGTGAGCGGAGTGAAAATGTTGCTTCTCGTTCATCTTAATTGGAATGAACTAAGTGGATCTGCCTTTTGAGACCTGCTGGCAGCCTTGCCCAGGGCAGGGAGAGGCCGGGAGCCAGGGGGGCCGGGCCTGGTGGGGATCTGCGGTCTGTGCCTGGAACCGGCCTCCTCCTGCTGTTTGTGTTGCTGAAAATAGCGGTTTCCCTTTCTGAAAGCCCCGAGGTCCATGGGGATATCGCATTACCTACCATGCAGTGTCCGGCAAGGAGTCTCCCGACCGTGCGAGGTTCCGAAGCACCCGGCATTCCCAGCTGTGTCCACAAACACCTCCAGCGATTTCTACTCCATTTATGGTAAAATAAACCTGCCGCATCTTAGAGGTGCCCTGAGTAAGTAGGTGGTGTCTGGAAGAGAGGCTCCACCTGGCACTTTGCATTCCTTAGGTGGTGCGGGTCAGAGGAGAGGTGCGGGCGCAGCGCGCGGTCCCCAAGCGCCTGGTCACAGGGAAGCAGGGGAGACGCACCTAGGGTGAGAGCTCCAGGCGCAGACAGGCTGCAGCAACCAGGGGCAGAAACGAAGTTTCTAAGGAGAGAGAAACTTGTAAATACTTAAAATGTGCCCCGGACCAATCTACAAATGCAGGTTATTTTCTTAAATGCGCTCCGGACTCTGCTCCAATTGCCAGAAATATTTCACATGAAAGCCTTGTTGGCAGGCAGCTGTGATTCTAGAATTACATCTTGGCTTTGGGGGTGTTGGGGGCAGGCGGCATGCTCCCCGCAGCACAGGAGACAACAAAGTGACTGTGGGGCTCCCAGCTTCCTGACCCCTGCGCCGCCAGACTCAGTAGCGACCTGCGCACAGTGGGGCATGCGCGCGAGTTTGCCCATCGAGTACAGATTCGTGCTGTACGCACACCCAGTATCTGGTAGAGATTATGCAGATTCAGTTGTTAAAAGAAGCATGATCCAAAGCCAATTTGGCCAAGTAATTAGTGTTCTTTCCTTTCTAATTAGCTGATTCAAGCTTGCGTAATAGATTAATTTTAAATTAAGGTTAACACCACTGTGCTCAAGGTTGAAAGAAGGGAGTGGAAGGATAGTTCACAGGACCTCCCCTGTGCTCCGAGGTTATTGCGCTCTCGGTCTGGAACCCTTTACTCAAAACGGTCCATTCAGACCCCTGTGTCCCGGATGCCCCCGTTTCAGAAAACGGACAGAACGGGACAAGTTGATTGGCCGACATGATGCAGCAAACAGCACTTGATGCAGAAGCTGAGTCTTTAAAATTACAGCAGAAATGAGAGTGAGCACATATTGTGCCAGTGGCCCCTCTCCATTCAAAACTCAACAACGAGCGATTATGCGTGCGCGATCTCAGCTGTGTGCGCAGACACGGTAAGCGCTGTATCCAAGCGTCTGTCTGCGGACATGCTGCACACACTCACCAGCCACAGGGCGCTCCGCACCGTCCCTCAGGAAAACCACAGGAATCGTAAATTCTTGAGTGTTCTTGCAAGACACTTTGTCTCTGGCAGCAAAGAAGATGGACAGGGTTGTTTGGGGGAGGGGGCGGCGGCGAGTTCGTGGCTCACGCCTATTGCTGGTGTTTACTGTAGGGCTGTGGCCTTGGTTTCTGTGTTGATTTAGGCCCCATCCGAGCCCGGTGTCCTGTACCTCAGACAATAAAGACAGCATCTCTTGTGTTGCTGCGTTGCAGAACGGTGTAGATTTTATAAGCTGTCCCTCTCATTCAGGGCCCGGGTATGTCAGGGATCCCGGCTGACCCCTCAGACACGGCTCTGTGTGCTGTCCACTGACCTCCAACACCACCTGGGAAGCTGCTTCTCAGCAGCGGCCCCTCCAGCCTCCTGTGTCCACACAGAGTACCTTTATGTTAGTTTCTAATTCATCATTTTGCTTAATTTATTGAATAGACTCCATCTTATATGAAGTAATGTTCATACCGTGGTCACTTGATGCTTGAAACCAATTTTTTTTTCTTTTTTCTTTTGAACGAGCAACTCAAGACCTGTAGAAAACTGAGGATTCCTCATAGGGGACTGTGGGGCCAGCTCTGGCAGCCCTGGGAGGTGGCCCGGCACTGAGGGGACACCAGGCTGGACAGTCTGACCTTTGTCCTGCCTTTGCTCTGCTCCCCAAGCCCCGCCTCCTCTGGTTCTTAACTCCTTCCCCAGCCCCATTCTCCCAACTTACCATTTTTCTGCAAACTCTTAGAGATCCCTCTAATAGTTTAACAGAAACAATTCACTCTTCCTTTCCTGCTAGGTTAACAAGATTCCAATTATTTTGCTTGTATCCAAGAATCTTCCCAAAACGCTTCCTTGCTATCCTGGAGAACTTCTATTGCAATCTCTCTCATTTTTCAGAACTTATCCTAGAACTGATGATCTGGAACTTCAAATCAATATTCATCTGCCATTTAGGCAAATCTGAGAGGCAAATAAATGTCTATGATAGGCCAAAAGAATGAGACGAAAACCACGGGGTGGTGGGGCTGCCAGCCCACCCCACTCACTGCACAGACCTTCTGCCGCTGGTTGAACTTGCATTTTAATAATGGGTCACCACAGGGAGAGGACACCTCACACCCAGGAGAGCAGCTATAGTAATTTTAAAAAATGGGCATATGTACTGGTGACAGTGTGGGGAAATTGGAGCCTTCACACATTGCTGGTGGGAAGGCAATATGGTGGCACCACTGGGAAACAGGTTGGCAGTTTCTCAAAAAGCTAAAGTAGACTTACCTGTGACCCAGCAATTCCAATCCTTGGCTTGTAACCCCATCCCAAATTTGAAAACAGGAACTCAAACAAAAAGCTGTACGTGAACAATTACAGCAGCGTTATTCCCAACAGCCAAAAGGTAAAAACAGCTCAAATGCCCACCAGCGGTTGAATGGATGAGCAAAGCGTGACTCGGTCACACCCATGAACGTGACTCGGCCATGAGAAGGGCTGACGCGCTGACAACTCTTCAACACGGGTTGGAACCTTGGAAACATCCTGGTAAGACACTGAGGCAGAGACCCATACCAGAGTCCCACTTGTGGGAGATATCCAGAGTAGGCAAGTGTGCAGGGACACAGGACAAAGCACACTAGCCGTGGCCAGGGTGAGTGGAGGGGAAGAGGGAGTGACTGCCCCCGACCCTGCGGATCCTTCCAGAGTGATAAAAAAGTTCTGGAAAAAGATGGAGAAGATGGCCGGGCAGCCTTGTGCACACACTAAAGGCAGCTAGATTACTCACTTCAAATGGTGAAGATGGTACACTTTTTATGTGAAATATAATGAAATAAAAATAATCAGCTGCTTTCAAAAATTATTTTGACCATGTATATCTTGACATTACATTACCTGGTAAAATTTATTTTTTTTTTTTTTAAATTAAATCATAGCTGTGTACATTAATGTGATCATGGGGCACCATACACTGGTTTTATACACCATCTGACATATTTCATCACACTGGTTAACATAGCCTTCCTGACAAAAATTTATGTGTTTTAATCTGATTTAAAAACTACTTAAACAGTCTCTAGATAACCTTTTAACCCCTAAACAGAGTAGGAGTTGATAATCTGACAAATTTCTGAATCAGATACATGACTTTTTACATTGGTTTGAAAATTCATCATGTAGTTTGTAAGCTCTTACTTGGAGACAGGGGAATGTTGGATATTTAAATCAGAAATGCAATTTTATACATATATATATATAATTTTTTTCTGTATGAAGCAGAAGCTAAAAGCCTTCTAACAGAGAATCAATGAGGTTGTGTGCCAATAGATATTATATTTCCATATTAAAAGCCCATAATTTATTGTTCAAGATAATAATCAGGATGCACCCTTACTTGTTTTTAATGTATAATTTACATTCTGTGTGTTTTTCAGAAGGATCCGAGGCATCTCTGCTAGCCTCGTGCGTCCACTGAATAGCAATTTTTTGTGCTGTGCAATTTCAGGAGCATTAGAAAGGTTCTGTCCCTTCACCCCCAAAAGGCCCTCACACGCCTGAAACCCCGCTGTTAAAGATGTTTCCGGTGCTCACGTCTTCCGGGCTGCTCTGATGAAGTGCAGCTAAATGAGCAGGTGCAGGAGGCCTCGGCGCCCAGCGGCGACTCTGCCCTTCTGCGTGTGCACCTGCACCGGACCCTGCGCACTGGGGCCCCTTGGTGGCCTCTCGTCACACTCATTCCTCAGATGGTCTATGGCAGCTGGAACGTTCATGCTCGGATCTCTCTCCACCCACTCACAGAGGGAGACCTACTGGCCTACTGGAGGCCACAAGGGGACAATTTTTTTTTTTAAAGACAGAGTCTCACTCTGTGCCCAGGTAGAGTGTCAAGGTGTCATAGCTCACAGCAACCTCAAATGCCTGGGCTGAAGTAATCCTCCCGCCTCAGCCTCCTGAGTAGCTGGGACTACAGGTGTCTGCCAGGACACCCGCCTAGTTTCACTATTTTTGCTTTATCTATTTTTAGTAAAGAAGAATCTCACTTTTTCCCAGGCTGGTCTCAAACTCTTGAGCCCAAGCAATCCTGCCTCACCCTCTGGAGCAGCCAGGACTAAGGCACACCCCACAAGCCCACCCCTCACCATGCCCGGCTAGTTTTTCTATTTTTAGTAGAGTCCCTCGCTCTTTTTCAGGCTGGACTCTTAACTCCTGAGCTCAGGGGATCCTCCCGCCTGAGCCTCCCAGAATGCTGGGATTACAGGCCTGACCCGCGCGCCTGGCCCAGGAACAGCTTTAAGAGGAAGAACTTTCTTCTTTAAAGTCTAAGGCGACGATGTTTGTTTTGGCTCTGGGCATCCCTCAGTCTCATCCTGAGCCACCTGCGCCTCACGCGCCCTGAGCTCCTCTCCTTTGGCTCAGGTTCCTCCAGGAACGGTGCGGGAAGCAGAGGAGAAGCTGCTGCAGAGTTTGAATTTCAGCAAATGACTCGAACTATCCAGGTTCAGCGCCAGGGTGAGCGGAGACTGTAACACGGGGCAGCTGGCGCCGAGTCCTCCCGTGACGCAGAAGGGCGCTCAGCACCAGGGTCTGCGCCTCTGACTTCTGTGGAAAACATTCTCCAGAGCTCTCTGGAAGGGGATGACTCATGCCAGGGGATATTTTTAGGAATCCGTTAAATTGTATTTAGCTTAGAGAGGCAAGAGCCAAGTGCACAGGGGCCGCTGCACACACACGCCGTTCTGAGGGCTATGATTGCACCGTGGTTTCTTGGTCTGTGCGTTGAGTCATCCTCTAGCTAAGAAGAAGAGGAAATCAGAAAAAGATTGTTGCTACAACAGGCGTTTGGTAAGACGCTGAACGCTGAAGAAGTCAGTGCCAGGAACCGCGTGGTATTTATCCCTGCAGAAGAGCACCTGCTCGCTCCACGCTCATCTCGCACTGCTTGGCTAAGTCTCACAAAGTCACTCATGGACGCGTTAGAATTACACTGAGATATCAGCACTGATACTGGAGGGAGACACAGCCACGTATGTTAAAATACTGCTTTAAGCAAGACCAGCTCGAGATAATGCTTGTGTGTGAGCAGCTTGAAGTCAAGACCCTGGGAGAAGGGGCAAAGTGGAACAGCAGGAAAAGGTTCCAACAGCGGGGACATTCCTCCCTGGAAGGTTGGAGGCTCCCAAACACGTGTGTGTGCTTGCTTGTGCATGATGTGTTTGCAGGTACATACGACACCTGTGTGAATGGTGCATGTGTTTACCTGTATGTGTATTTGCTTTGACATGTGTGTATACATGTATAGTTGTTACTAAATATCAATAGTTATTACTAAATATCAATACTATGAGTGTATAATTGTTACTAAATATCAATAGTTGTTACTAAATATCAATACTATGCATGTATAGTTGTTACTAAATATCAGTACCAGTTAAGCCCAAATTAGTTCACCCACCAGCCAGTGAATGAGAGTGTTGTGCACAGAGCTTTCAAAATTTGAGAAATAAAATATTTGTTTCAGCCCCAGGCAGAAAGAAATTCTGGTATGTAATGCCCAAAGAGTAAAAAGAGGGAGGGAGGGAGAGAAAATAAGGGAGGGAGGGAAAGAAGGAAGGAAGGAAGGAAGGAAATCATATTTCCACAATTGCTGATGTCTTTCTATGACAGATCTACATTTCCCCCCCACCTACTAAAGAGCTTGCTTTTTGCCGTTGGTCTGCCTGCACACCCAACTTTCTAGCTACCTACTCCTCACCAGCATGCAGGAGCCAGTGTAGACTGCTGCGTTACCAGATGGGGCTGGGGCTTAGCACACATTCATGACCTTAAAAGGGAACTCTCCTCCAAGGAGGGGGAGCAGTGGTGACATGATGACTAAGGCTCTCCCAATTGCATTTCACAATCTTTCCCCTTTCACATCTGCATTATTAAAACAGATGGTTCCTTTCTAGTCCAGCAGGGAGCTACAAAAACCAATTTTACAGAGTAAATTGGAAAGTTGATGTTTCCTTTTAAATAAGCAAAGGATAGCTGGTCTGCCCCAGCCAAGACAGCAAACCAGATCTTGGGTTTTCCCCTGAATTCAAACCACTACAAAGCAGACCACTGCTAAAAAGAAGAAGAAGAAAAACATTACACAGGATTCTTACTTTGAAACTTTGATCACGATTTTCATGTTTCAGTCAAGATAAAAAGCAGAAATAGCAGTCTCTTTTGACAGTATTTTTGGCCTGGCCAAAAATGAGTATGTATTAGATAATTCATGCAAAATTTCATCCTGATGTAATTTCCAGTCACCTCTCTGACTCATAAATATTTGGTGGTGAAGCATCTGAAGGCTGGTGCCAGAGTTAAGCCCCAAATGGCCACTTTGGAAGGAGTATTGGTTATTAAAGTGAGTTCCTAAAGCATAATTTTATAAACATTATAGTCAAATATCTCAGTTAGATGCAAAAAGAAGAAGAGAAAATATACTTTAAAAACATTTGCCTTTATTTTTCATGAATGCTATGTTCAAACTGCCTATGTGCTTACTTTAGTCTCTCTCCAAATTCCCATTAATTGTCAATTTTGTTATTTTTCCTACTATTAGCAGAATGGTCAAAATAAATGGCTTTGATATTTGCATTTTCCTCCCAATCATTGTTTCTAAACTCATGATTACAGGAAACATATATGCACAGAGTGTCCATAACCTTCATGTGCAATTTAAAATAGTTACATATTGTAAATTACACACAACCTTATAGACTCCCTGCTTATGAACTCATGTAGATACAGTGTATAAATTTACATTTATGTTTTAAGTAAAATATAGCAATCAATGGAATACATTGTACTTGTAGATAAATGGAAACATAGGAAGGGAAATCTTTCAACAAACTTGGGTAAGTGGAGGGCACATTAAGAAAGACTTGAAAGGTACATTCCAGCTCAAAGATTCGAAACCTCTGGACACCTTTTCTCCCCTCCCCCCATCTCATAATGCTCAAGGACAAAGACATACTTTTGTGTCTAGAACTTTCTAGAAGGTTAAAATGGTGCAATGTATGAGTTAAAAAAAAAAAAAAAAAAAAAAACCTGAGTAGCATAAATATTGATGTCAACTATGCTCACCGTTGTCTTTCCAGGGCCACCTGAGGCAGAAACTGCTTAAAAAGCGGCAGTGTATGAATGGCTGGAGGAGAACAGACGGGCTTTAAACACATCCTCCCTCCTGTTCCTCAGGTATTTTTCTGGATAGGTGAGGGCAGGAAAACTAATCAAAATCTGTCACATAGATTTTTAAATCACCTATAATTTTGCTACTAGACATCATGACATTTATCATTTTGGAATTTAGCATTCATGTGATCAAATTTACTTCTTGTTTGTACCAAAGCAGGATTACGTTATGCTCATAAAGTCACGTTTTACTTTTCATAAGGAGATCACGCCACAGGTTACCCAAAAGGGAAATAGCATCTGTATTTCATTATAAAAAACAAACACCTCATGGTTTGTATATTTCTTTCCTTGAAGGGTCGTGTTGGGTGGATGGGAGGTCCTCCAGCCAAGCCAAACTGCATGTTCTCAAGGAAATGCCTCTTGTTCAGTTAAATGTCCCAACATAATTCCATGAAAGAATTGTCATTGTGAGCTATTAAATACCCTTGCATTTATCAGTGTGGAATTCATTAGAAGAGAGGAAACATCTATCCTCCAGCTCTACCAACAAAGTAAATAAATAGCATAATACATTTTTAAAAGAGAACAAGTCTTACAGACATTTATGTTTAGCTTATTCCCTGACCCTTAATTGGGTCTTGATAAATACTTGTGAATCAATAAACAAACAGCAATAAACCCCAGTGAATCTAGTAGGATGTTAAGCTATAAAGTTCAGTTACACTAACTAAATAATTTAACCTGGTGAATAGAGTTTAATATTCTTAGTTCCTATACTAAAAAGTGTCTGTCAAAAATATAACAATGTTATTCTAATGTAGTTGTCATTGAACACTTCCTGCTGACAAGAAGTGGACATTAAATTCATTCACTTCTCGAAGTTACTCCATATTCAGAATCAAAATGTCATACTTTCTGCCAAACAGGGAGACTTATCTTCCCATTTCTTATATTTGTAAATGGTATTACTCCAAGTCGGGGTGAAGTACTAAAGACATGAGTAAGCTAAGAATATAATTCCTTGGGCTCAACCATAGTCTCCTTTTGAAAAATGGAAGAGGCTTGAATAATAATTATGCATCAGCTCACGTACATCCTGTGATATATTTAAATAGACACACTTTCTACATTTTTATCATTTTCTCCCAAATTTCTAATGATTTGATTGCACACTTTACTAATTCCAAGAAAGAACTTTTTGCTAAGAATCAAATACTGTATTATGAATTGTGGCTGAGAGAATATTAAGCTACAAATTAATAGACTGAAAACTGCTTGGGCTTTGTCTCCAGCTGAGTTGTGTGGTCTTCAAAGATTAATTTGACTTTCCTGGATGTTGTTTTCATCTGAAAAGGAGAGTTTGCAATAGGTGGATTCTGATTATTCCTTTAGGTGTAAACATCCACAATTCTCAACTGCTCAAGAGTGCAGTCGACTGTGAGACATGGTAAAACTGGGGTCTTTCAGGAGATGTCCTAGAATCCATTCCTTGACTTTCTGGGCCAGATTCCTAGTATTAGGCACCAGGTGGCTACTCACTAATTTTTTCTTCATGCTGGGAAAATGGCAGAGCTAGACTTCTCAGGCTTCCTTGCAGCTGCAAATGGTCCTGTGATAAACACTCGGTATAAAATGGGAACTGAAGGAACACACATAAAATGGGAACTGAAGGAACACACAACACTCTCAGGGTATGAGTTTTCATGCACAGTCCCCAATGCCATCTTCCTTTCCACCTCGAGGCCCATGAGCAGGGTGGGCTTGAGAGTATTGAAGCTGGTGAAGCCTCAAGTTGTAGAGCCCTGGGACCCAGGGTCACTTCCCAGAAGAGAGCCATGCATGGCCAGGACCACCCAGTTCTGCACGTTCCCTGAGCAAAAAATACCCCTCAATTCCTGGGAGTGAGTAATAGACCTTTTCTGCATTGGAACCTTTTATAATTATATGTGGGCTCACTGTAGCAGCTACCATTGTCCTGGCTATTGTATTCTTTTTCTAAAGAACTGTGTAGATTAAGCAGAACACATTTATAAATGGCTTCAAATCAGTGAGGGAGGCAGCAAGCACAGAAATCCATGTAGTAGACTCAGACAATGGGGCCTAATTTCCATGCAGTAGTCTCAGACAATGGGGTCTAACTTCCATGTAGTAGACTCAGACAATGCGGTCTAATTTCCATGTAGTAGACTCAGGCAATGGGGTCTAACTTTGATGCAGTAGACTCAGACAATGGGGTCTAACTTCCATGTAGTAGACTCAGACAATGCGGTCTAATTTCCATGTAGTAGACTCAGGCAATGGGGTCTAACTTCGATGCAGTAGACTCAGACAATGGGGTCTAACTTCCATGTAGTAGACTCAGACAATGCGGTCTAATTTCCATGTAGTAGACTCAGGCAATGGGGTCTAACTTTGATGCAGTAGACTCAGACAATGGGGTCTAACTTCCATGTAATAGACTCAGACAATGGGGTCTAACTTCCGTGTAGTAGACTCAGACAATGGGGTCTAACTTCCATGTAGTAGACTCAGACAATGGGGTCTAACTTCCATGTAGTAGACTCAGGCAATGGGGTCTAACTTTCATGTAGTAGACTCAGGCAATGGGGTCTAACTTCCATGTAGTAGACTCAGACAATGGGGTCTAACTTCCATGTAGTAGACTCGGGCAATGGGGTCTAACTTCCATGTAGTAGACTCAGACAATGGGGTCTAACTTCCATGTAGTAGACTCAGGCAATGGGGTCTAACTTCCATGTAGTAGACTCAGGCAATGGGGTCTAACTTCCATGTAGTAGACTCAGGCAATGGGGTCTAACTTCGATGCAGTAGACTCAGACAATGGGGTCTAACTTCCAAGTAGTAGGCTCAGACAATGGGGCCTAACTTCCATGTAGTAGGCTCAGACAATGGGGCCTAACTTCCATGTAGTAGACTCAGGCAATGGGGTCTAACTTCCATGTAGTATGCTCAGACAATGCCGTCTAGATTGTCTACAACCCCAGGCTGGCTGCCATGAGTGGTTAAACCTGAAATGGTTGACTTTTCTTGCTACTTTGTCATTCAATTTCTGTTCTAATCTGTGATATGTTGTGAGATTGTCAGGAGAACACACTATAAATTACCTCTGGACATACATTTTTGTGTCAATTTGTTCTACTAAATTTAAATTAACATCTTCTCTTAGCTCATTATTTAGAAAGCTGCCTTTTGGCCTGTGTCATAGACTCAGCCTGGGGGCTTTGATTTACACCTTATGTTAGTGCCAGTGGAACATCAGAGAAGAAAGAAAATCAACTCCAGAATGCAGTATGCCCTCCTGGCTCGGAGACAGAGACTGGGAGTCCCTTAGTCACTTACAGGATGCCAGGCCAAGGTGGCTGTTAAATTCTCTAAACCTACTCATGTTTCACTTGCAAAATACATGTATGGAATTTCACAGAAGAAAGGGTATGTGGAAGATGGATATTTTAATATTGGTAGTCTGAAAACTAAGTGTGTTTCAGATTCTCCACAACTTGATATTATCACAAATCATGAAGAGGAGAAAAACCACAGAAGTGACGAGCTTTCCCCTCTGCTTAGTCCTGGGTCTGGTCTACACGGCTGTTCCCATTTCTCATTATTGTTCTCAGTAAATCATTGCATTCTACTTTGGCCCAATGCACTTCACGTCCATGCCTCTTTAGGAAAAGAGATTTTCATGAGCCCTTGCACACTGGAAGAGCAAGTTTCTCTAAGTGTGTGCCATGGAAATGGATGTATATGAGCACAGAGAAGTCAGGAGGCTGAAAGTCAAGTTTATGCCTTTCTCCTTGGGGGTGGGGGGTGTAATAGATGGTGTTTGCTTTCCTAGATTTAAGAAGAAATTGTCTAAATGCTTGTGTCTCTGGAGTGGATTGAATGTCTGAAGGAAGGATTGAAACACACAGTGGGGAAAAGAGGACAGAAGCCTATTAGTTCTGCAACTTGAGATCTAGGATTCCCTCCCAGAGCCCCACTGTGAAATCCCACAGGGGTCAATCTCCCAGGCCGGCCGTGTCCTCTCCCCCTGCAGGTTGAGTGCTTTGTAATAAATGTGTGTGAGGCCTTTGTCCAGAGTACCAGTGCCCACCAACCCGCCGACTATGTATCACCACAAATCATTTGTCGAGTAAGGAATTTATACTCAGGGAGAGAACCAAAAGGCTCAGGTTCATGGTTCTAACTTCCCAAGATGATCTTTCTCATCTGAAACAAAGTTTCCTGTAAACCCAGTGCTCACTAAACTATTTGAAACTTTGTTCTTTGGAATTACCCAATTCAAAAGATTCCCTGAATAATTCAATTCAGTCAAGCATTTCATTGATGCGATGCCTATGGTCTATGTGGAAACACATAGGTGAGTCACTACAAAAATTTTGAGATAGATTGTATTATGGTCCAATATGTAATTTCCAAGAGACATGGTTGACAGGGCCATTTTTGATTCACCCTGCAAGTTTCAACTTGCTGGGCTCATCCGTGTTGCTGGAAGGGCTTCATTTGTTTCCATCTGCACAGATTTTAGGTTTCTGTTTTTATATATCTCAAAACTTTCATAAACACCCATCCATCCTGGAGGTGAGAAGTCCAAAATGGGTTAGAGTTGCAACCAATTCCTCCCTCCTGCTGCAATTCCTTGTGGCAGGGGGTCTAACATCTGTTGTCTTGGGCCCTTTTGAATAAAGCCCGTGTTGGCAATTTTAACCAGTGTTTGTGTAACATTTTCCGTGAACACACTTCCCTGGGCTTTGATGGATTCAGGACACCATACCAAAATATACCCATAGCAGGCCACGTTACACCAGCCCAAAATGCTTTTTGGGCATAAGGATTATGTTGAGAAACTGCAGACACAGCAGAAGCTTTGAAAAGTTATCCTTTTGTAAAATAAATGTACATCTGTAAGGAAAATCTCCGTTGTGGGAAGGCTCCTTCTCTGCACCAGGAAGGCTTCTTCTCTGCACCAGGAAAAGAATCTGCTAGAGCTTCTCTCCTATGGAGAAAGCATGGACTTAAATTGCATAGCTGACCTTATCCCTGTTTCAGATGTTTTCCTACACAGGCTTTTCCCCACACCCATCCATGTTTCAGCAAAGGGTTGTATCTAAGCCTGACATCCAAGGCAGCCCTGGGGGATCTCTGGAGACTTGGAGCCTCGAGATGTGTTGAGATTGGCACCACTCCCTAGTAGAGACCCATCTGTGCCCATGGCCGAGGCAGGTCAGCCACCCTGGGAGGGGTGCAATGCTGGTTAATGCCAACTGCTAAATGGAGCTCAAAAGGAGAGAGGTGGGGGAGGGGGGGAGAAGGCCAGGACAAGACCCAACGGGGTGTCACTTTCCTTCGTAATAGCTCTTCCGTCCTCTGGGTGCTGTGTCCACCTCCCCTCCTCACCTTCCACAGAAGAGTCTGAGCTCCCTGCTGTCCTCAGCCTTTGTGCTCTCATCTTTCCTCCCAAATGCTATTTGGAGGGAGAAAAACATGTGGGAGAGAAAGACGAAACCCTTTTATAAGAATGATCAAACACTACTCTGACTGAGGATGTCCTGGCCGCTGCTGAGTTTCACATCTCAGACCCAATAGCCCAGCATGGACAGGCCTGATGGCCGAGGGCCCTCTGCCCAAAAGGGGCAAAGGTCTCTGGTCTCTCCTCTCTCTTTTTATCTGATGCAGCCCTGCACACTGCCACCCTCTGACAACACTGAAGAGAAAGAATGCCCCTTCAACTAGTGTCCCTGGCCATGGGGGATATTTCCATGGGTGGAAGCAGGAAGACCAGGGAAGCAGGTGAATTCTTCCAGGTGAGAGACAGGAAAGGGGGCTGGTAGTGTTGGTGACCTAGGCTGTCACCACCATCCAGCTCTGTGTTAACTGTCCCATCAGCCACTGTGACGATGTGTTCGGACTTACATCACACCCTCCCAGGAAAACATTTACGATACAGACAGATTAGGGAGCCACTGTTGGGAATTAAATAGCTAACCTGTGAGGTTTGATTTAGAGACCTCATGGAATTTATTACCAGGAGGCACACTTTTAAAGTCTGCTTCTACAAGCAGAACCTATTTTCTTTACTGTTGTACAAAAAGCAAACTCTTTACAATCCCCTTCCCATTCTTTTCAATAGTATTTACTCACTTTAAAATATCATTTACTTTATTATCTACATAATGGTTCAGTCACAAATCTAGTCAGTTTTCAAAGAAAATGAAGAGGCAGAGCCTATCCCCGTGCTGGCATGTCCATGGCTTACCAGCTATTTATTATAAATAAAACTGACTTGGCATGTGCCATAGCCTCTCCATTTACACCCCTTCTTTTACTTTTTCTTCTCATCATCCTCCTCTTACTCCCCTTCCTCTTCTGTGTCTTCCTTAACTTTGCTTTTGTTCCAGAAGAGTCAAAGTTACACACCATTTGCCCAAAGAACATTGACTCTCAAAGCTAACATTGTCATGACCACCAGTCTGAGAAACACTTCAGACCTGGAGACAGCCCAATATTCCCTTTCTGAGTCATTTCCTCTGATGGTTTCACTGAAAAGAACGGAAAATATAAACACCATGACTGATAAAGATGAGACTCACAGACTCTGTGGAAGCAGGAGTCCACACTGCATGCACATTCCAATCTGGGCAACCTCCAACCTCCAACCAAAACACCACAGTTTAGTAGGAGTTCAAGAATCACTTAGAATGCAGCACCGAATACCTACCTCCCAGGACAGCGAAATGTGCCTGAAAGAGGAGAGCAAGTTCAAATACAAAACTGGTGACTGATTAGAACTGAAAATATATTTCCTGTGATTTGAATGGACTTATCATTTAAACTGTAACCCCAGCCCATGTTAATGAAACTGACAGTACAAAGTTACAGCCCTGCCTGCTGACCCAGTCCGGACTGCAGTGAGGGTTAAACGGGCAACGGCCAGCAAGACCGACCCCCAATGTTTCTTTCTTCCTCCAGAAGCACAGGTGGGGATGAGCAGCTCTGTGCTGTGGCAAATCAGTTGACACGTATCTATCATTTGTGTCTGGAGCCCGCAAGGTGCTGGTAGTACAGGGACCAGCAAGGTAGACGTCCCTTTCGTGAGCTGCTCTCCCGGAGGACAGAAGGGGGTGACACCTGTCATGTGGAAGGACTAGCAGAGAGAAATAAGGAGTTGCATGGGACTGCAGCCAAAAGTGTGGGAAACGATCTCGGACTGTTCTTCAGATCCTGGTTCTGACCTCACAGGGAATGATCTTGAGCAGGACCCAAGTCTCTTATTTTCCCCACGTGTGAAATGAGAGACTCCCCAGCAGTGCCCTGATAATAATGTATGAGAACTAAACGTGTTAATTCTTTTAGTTTACTTGGCACGAGGAACAGCTCATACGCGTCAGCAATGGTTATCTTCACAAAATTTATTCCTGAGTCGTCAGTTTTACATGTAGGCCCCTGTTATATGAAGTGTGCACTATCCAGGCAAATTGCGTTTTTAAAGTCTCGATGGCATGCGTACTTTCTCTCTAATGAAGTCATTTGTGGATAATAGCACTGTCTTTGTTTGCGATCACGTTCCTGCCCCGAGTTCTGCCTGATGGAAGATGGCAGACTGCACAAAATGAGGGACTTCTCACTTCGACGGCCCCAGCAGAACTAAACGAGTGAAAGAAAGTAACCGTTGTGTGGGTGAAGCCCACCCATTCTCTCAAGATCTATATTTCTAAGACAGCAGACTTTTTTTCTTCTCTCTCCTTTTTTGGTGGTAAATTATTCATGTGAAGTTGTTTAAAGCAGTGTAACTCCAAGAA
The DNA here is from genome assembly GCA_963574355.1 of Loris lydekkerianus. NCBI lineage: Eukaryota > Metazoa > Chordata > Mammalia > Primates > Lorisidae > Loris > Loris lydekkerianus. The sequence continues at coordinate 9,684 of CAUYPK010012294.1, read as the reverse complement.
ATACCAGACACCATTATCATTAAGGGAGTCAGCAATTGCAGCTAATATTTATTGGGAGTTTACTTAATACCAGATGCAATTCTTAACAATCTTAAACTGTTGCTGTATGATAAGGGCTACAAAGGAGCAAAGTCAGTGTGTGTGCCCTGGCTTTCCTCTGTCTCCTGCCAGTGCTCTGTGCATTCATCCAGAAAAATGTCCCAGCCACCAAGCGGGGAGATTTCATTATCAGCCTCGTTCCTTAGACCTAATTTTTAAGCTGTTGAAATGAAATGAGGACAGCACCAGGCTCTCTGTGGTTGGCAAAGAAGAGCTCAGGTTTTCAAGTCCTACCCCCTCTGATAGTTTGAAGTATCAAGTCCACAAGTGTAAGTCATCAGGAATCACATATTCCACACTAGGAACAGCAGCTGGATTTCCGTGCACCTGTGTGCATGTGTGTGTGTGTGTGTCCGCGTGACATCCTAACTTCACCAAACACAACCATTAAACACTCATAGCAGGGCCTATTGTATCCTAACTTTCAAATTTCGCTGAGCCAGCCACTTACTGAGAACAAGTTTGTAGTCTCTATTTGGATGCAACTCTCCCCTAGAGAGCTGCCTGCACATCTGAGGATGTGCAATTTATTTCTTTCTGGATTAGACTGTCAATTCCAGTAGGCTTTGCTTTGCGGATAGGCGGGGAGGTTCAATTCCATGAGAAGGAAATTAGATGGGATGGAGGAAAAGCTTTAACTTGGAAACAGAAGAAACTGTGCTACTACAATGAAAAAAGAAACTGGAGCTGACAATGTGTGCAGAAAGGGATTATAGTAAGTCACGTACATCTGTGTTGAAACAGAAGAAGAGTCAACTCTGTACCATGTGTCCAACTAACCATTTGTGGGAATTGCATTATTTTATTTTCAGTATCGGCTAAATGTGACAATGCCTTTTATTTTGGGCTGTGTATGAAAATATGAAGTGGATCAACTATATTTGTCCCAAGAACTGGCTTATCCTCCTCTCTGCAGTGTCATTTTGGCTCAACATTATTTGAGGCAAATGCTCAGTATATTTTCTTTCCCTGTGACATGACTCACCACCCTTTGAACAATATTCCCTAATCTATTCTAATCTCACTTCTCAGTGACTTTATCCTGTTGGCATCAAATTCACATTCCCATGGGCCACATTCTACCCTGAATTATGTCTCACATAAGTTTGCACTATTTTCATAGCATTTGTCATTTCTCAGAGTACTTGGCTTTGGTCCCCACCATGGCTCTTGGGCCAATGCACACTTTGGTGACATATTTTAATAAGTGTTCCCTGAAATTAAAATTTGGGGAAAAGTTGAATAATCTTTTAGGACATCAAACTATTTATCCAGAACAAAATAATTCACTGTTTATGGTAAGAAAAGAAATATAATTTTAGAGGTTAGTGGCCTTGGAGGTGTTGGCAGCAGGAAGCCTCCGTCAGTGGACTCTGAGTGGAAAGTCCACATGGAGATGAGGCAGGAAACATCAAAGCACAAAAGAAAACCTCCTGGCTCTTGCTCCACACCATTTTAGGGTGTGTCTCTCGACCCTTTACATCCTAGATGCTCAGATGGGCAACAATTTGGTGACACCCTCCTTGATCCTAGACAACCAAGTGTGAAAGGAGGGATAAGTTCCAGTGTTCTGTGCCATGTGGGATAGCCGTAGTTAATAAGAACATATTACAGAGTTTCAAATAGCTATAAGGAGGATGTGAATATCCCTCCCAAAGACAAATGTTTGAGATGGTGGATAGGCTAATTACTCTGATCACTGCATATTATATGAATGGAAACAGCACTGTGTATCCCACAAATATGTACAATTATTTATGTCAACTAAAAGTCAAATTTAAAAAAGAAGGAAGATCAATACCAGTAAGTGTAAATGGGGGATAAGCCTGTTCCATGTGGAGGTGCCTCCAATGCAGACCTCCCCCCCCAGCCTGCTCTAAGGCCCTGCACGTGTCTTCATGATGCTCAAGGTGTCTCTCCATCCTCATAACCCAACACCCAGACCAAGCTTTTGTCAGCTCTAAAACATGTTTCCTAGTGTGGATTAGATGCTCTGAGAGAGAAATTGTCATACCTGGATTTGCCAAAAGCAAGAAGTAATGTCTCAGGGCAATGAAAGAAATATTTAGCATAAAATACGGGTAAAATGTTAACCATATGGTTGAAAATTTAGCCGTATCTTAATGGAAAAGACCCCATCACTTACCAGATTGCACGTATCTCAGGATTGAAAATATAATACATGTTACTTCATGCACCCTCAGGCATGGGAACCGGGACACTATTTCATATATTCACATCCTCCTGTATTGTTATAAAGTTGTTGTAAAAATATAGCTTAATTCTTAAATAGAAAATGTCAGTAATCACATAAATTCAATCTATATAGTATTTAGTAGTTGTATATTCTGACTTTCATATGCTGCATATATAATTAAAATATATAACTATACCTTAACACTCTTCTAGCTTATACCCATAAAGGATTGGGGCATCCTAGTATTGCATGAACAATTGAATATAAAACAACCTTTTGTGTCTGCAAAGTATTTAACTATTCCACCAGCTCTTATGCCTCCTGACATACTTAGATAATTGCACAAATTGAGGCATGCCCAAACATTCCATTATTTTAGTGCAATAAACGGATTTTGCTAACCAATTATGCTAACATAAATGAAATAAGAATGTAATAACATAAAACTTTTTAGAATTTCATTAGTCATTGGGGACATAGCACAGATAAGCAAATCATTAACATTTCAGCTATCCTGGGAGTCTTAATTTTTTCTTCTAATTTAGTTATAAATGCATGTGCAGACTTCCAGGTCCAACACTGGATATAATGATAGTGGAAAACCAACTGGCAAGAAACTTGAAATTAAGGACAAATGTATCAGAACATATTTAATGTATTTAAAATCATATGAATTGAATGCACAGATGACAACCCTGAAGCCTGTCTCAGCCTGAGCTCTGGGCAGAAAAGTAAGGTGAAATAATAGTTGATGGGATTTAAAGCTGTTAAGAATAAGCCTGGAATATGTTTTAAGAACTTTGAGAGCTTGTATTTACTCTATTTACATGACCTAGGAACCAGCAACCCAAGCTATGCCCTGAAAAATTATTCCCTGTCCAGCGACAGGTATAAATAAAACCCACAAACGAGGCCATGAGAGAGACTCAGATCAATTGCCTCACATTCAAAAGCTCTACAACTCAGCATCTGTGCAAGTTGACACGTTCAATGAAAATCAAACCTCAACTCAATGACTTGAAATAATGAAAAGGCAATCTGAAAAGGTATTGTTAAAAGAATTGAAATAAAATGATTCAAGGCATCAACAATTAAAGCTCTAAGGAAAAAAAAGACAACATAAAAAAGAATAAGCAACATTAATGGAACTTAAAAAATATATATATATAGTTTTACAATTAAACATTAATGAATGAATTCAGCAGCGAGTATAACACAGTGATCAGCAAAAACAAAAAGATTACAAGAAGATAACTGCCTTCTGGGGAGGAGGGAGCTGGGGGCAGAGTCAGGAAGGCCAGGGGTCACAGTGTCTGGCTCACCACTTGGGGGTGGGACTTGATTATAAAAGGGACTTTACCCAACAAATGCAAATGATGTAACCTAATTCTTTGTATCCTCAATGAACCTGCAGCAATAAAAAATAATAATCATAATGTAATGTAAAAAAAAAAAAATAAGCAAAAAACTTCCAAAGACATTTCTCTAGAAAAGACATACAAACACTAGAAAAGCACTCATTAAGATAGCTTTGCCAGACATAGAATTCATTTTGGAAAGATTATTTTTTTTCCAATGCATTGAACATTGTTGAGACCCAGGAGCGTAGCCTCAGCATGGCAGAGTCCTCCATGTAGGGAAGGTGACCACTGGTGGTCCAGGAAAAAGATGACAGGGCGGAACTGGCAGAGGATGACAGCAGAGCTGCCAGGAAGGCCCCTACAGGAGGGTTGAGGGGCTTGTGACAGAGCCTGAAAATGTCACACTAGTGTAAGACTAGGGGTTCTAGGAAACAAGAACAGAGAGCATGAGAAAAATCTGAAGTGTGAATTACCAAGTTCGCAGAACTGATGAGATGCGAGCGTCTTCAGATCCAAGATTCTTAAGTCCTAAGAGCAGAGAATAAAAATCAACTCACTGGTAGTGACACACAACGCAGGGGCTGCCACAGACACAGCAGACAACCAAGCTGATACTGAATTTCATCTTCAGTAGGTCCTTGGTCTAGATTGGAAGAATGAATCCACGGACCACAGACCAGTGGAAAGACAGGATTTATTTACAGAAAAGGAAAGAATACAAAAGCACCAAGTTCCTGGCAGAAACTGGGGGGGGGAAAAGCTCTCTGGCTCCTTCTCTCTGTCTCTGGGCTCTTTGGCCAGGGGTGGGATCCTCTGTAGTTACAATTAGGGGGAACTCAGTTGTTACTTTTAGTTGTTACCTTTAGCAGGCATGGGGTCCTCTGTAGTTACAATTAGGGGGAACTCAGTTGTTACTTTTAGTTGTTACCTTTAGCCAGCCTGAGAACTCTGTAGTTACATTTATCTGGAACTCAGTTGTTACTTTTAGCCAGGCCTGAGAACTCTGTAGTTACACTTAGGGGACTAGGTAGCAAATGAATGGCTACAATCCCTTTTATTCCCAGACCTAGGAAACTTACATGAAATTGACCAGGCCTAGGAAACTGGAGGTTTCCTGTTCAGCCTCAAGTGCAATGGTGTCTCCCCAGCAGTTGTCTGGCCCTTCCGTCTCCGGGAGCCTCCTACGGGCCCCCCTGCTGACCCTCCAGCCTGCTGGTTCCTCTGCCGGCTGCCGCTGCACCAACACCACCAGGGCAGAGGCGGCCGGTCCTCCAGGGCAGAGGTGGCAGGTCCACCAGGCAGAGGTGGCCAGTCCTCCAGCTCAGCTCCGCTGAGGTGTCTGTGGTGCCACCTATTCTGTATCAAAGCCAAGGAGGATTTATTCACAGAAAGGAAATGATAAAGAAACAAAATAAGTTACCCAGAGAAGGACAATTCTTAGTCTAAAAATAAATTTCATAAGAGAAGAAATTAACAACAGAGCGGCACCTGTGGCCCAGTGAGTAGGGCGCCGACCCCATGTACCGAGGGTGGTGGGTTCAAACCCGGCCCCGGCCAAAACTGCAACAAAAAATAGCTGGGCGTTGTGGTGAATACCTGTGGTCCCAGCTACTTACTGGGGAGGCTGAGGCAAGAGAATCGTCTAAGCCCAGGAGCTGGAGGTTGCTGTGAGCTGTGATGGCACAGCACTCTACCAAGGGCAATAAAGTGAGACTCTGTCTCTAAAAAAAATAATAATAATAATAAGTCACATATTTTTTTCTCAATAATCTCATGACCAGATGATAGATCATAATAATATCTCCATGATACTGAAAATCCATGCAAGCACTACATACAAAATTCTTGTGTATTCCAGCTAAATTTAGGGTGGGGGAGAAAAAATAAATGCATATATTAGAAACAAAAATAACCAAAATTATTAAGAAAAATTCCACCCCAAAGTTATCAAATTGTATTTAAGATGCCTCCAAATCCAGAATGTTTACCATAAAAGCAAAAGTAATAACAGAGAACAGAGCATCAACTGGGAGGATCAGAAAAAGGAGGTTTTTTATTTATAAAGATAAAAATCCCCAACATTTGGAAAGTTTAAAGAATAAAAGTTAAGGAGAGGTTTATAATAATGATACAAATAATTAATTAATGACATATGACACACGCTTAGAGACAAAAACTATATTTTATATAAATAAAATATTGGTGAATTTAAACATTTACATAAATGGCCAACTTCAAAAAATATATAAATTATAACACTATAAGGGAAGATAAAATAAAAATGGGATTCTAATCAATGTAAATAAATCAGCAGCAAAATACACACATAAGTAAAAACACTTGACTAGATAGATTTGAGCAGTGTTTTCCAAACCCTCAGTGATTAGACAGTCCTTATTGTAACAAACTCTACAAATGACAGAGGGGAAAAAATGAGGAAATTCTTCCTGTCTTACAAAATAAAGCTGGGAATGAAAGCTTCCTGTCTTTACAAAAAAAATGTGGAAATTCTTCCTGTCTTACAAAATGATCTTGATCTCAAACTACAATGGGTAGTAGGTACAAGAACATTTCTAGACCAATTCTACTTCTCAATATAAATTTTAAAATTCCTAAGTAAACTATTAGTACCGTGATTCCAGCGATGTTTAAAAGCAATAATAGAACAGAAACAATGTGGATGTTACAAAGTTAAACATGGGTTAATGTTACAAATTGTATCAGTTTCACTCCATTTTCATGGAAATAGAATGACCTTGGTGAATGTGACAGCAAGACAGAGTGACAAGATATGTTACACCTTTAATCAAAGATCCTTTATTGACTTATATTTCTGGTCCCAATAGCCAGAAATCTTATAGGAAAAACTTAAACAGAAGTAGCAATCCAGCCAAGTAGTGACTTAACATTTTTGAAATGTTATGAACTCAAACTTTGAGACAAGGCTGAATGGCAACCCCTTCTGTGGGGGACGTTGTGACTGTGCAGAGGTGGAGTGAGGATAACCTGGACAGCCACAGCTCCAGACCCGACATCCAGGCCTCAGTTTGGGTGATGTCCACAATCCCCTGGGAAAGTAACATCGCCTCTCTTTAAGACGACTCAGTTTTTCCTTAATGGTTGTGTAACTCTGTCCACCCTGGGTAATTACGGGATTAAATATACAAAGAAACTTAAACGTATGGAATCAATAATTTTGTTAAACATAGAAAAAAAGTGTGTACATTAAGTATTGAAATTCACTAACTAACATGTTAGAACTTATAAAAGGCTGACATTTTAATTGTAAGTTAACATATGTGAAAATTTTATTTATTTATTTATTTTTTATTAAGACACTTTTTATTAGTGGCTTCATATCCATGTTTATTTTTTTCAGCTTTATTGAGGTAGAATTGGCAAATAAAAAGGGTGTGCTTAAGGTATACAACGTGATATTCTGATTTACATATATATCGTGCAAATTAGGTGAAAATTTTTATTTATTTATTTATTTTTTTTTTTGCATGTACAAAGAAACTTTATTTTGTGCCACCTTATATACATTGGTGATCATGTAGAAACTTAATCTATAAAGTTTATTATTACCTAAATCTTGTGTGTGTGTGTGTGTGTGTGTGTGTGTGTGTTGGGGAATTTTTATTTTACTGTAATACTTCTAATCTTAAACTGTACACAGTTTCATAGGTAAAATAACTTCAAAGATACACACTTCATGGGTAGGACATAAAAATTTTAAATGTGGATGTCTTACTACATTTGTAGATGATATTGAAATGGATAAGGGGAATTAAAAATCACCAATTTTATTAGTTTATTAGATTTATAATAATGACTTGCGAGCTTGGGAATGCAAATCTATCAGATAATTGCAGCAATTAAAAATGAATTCATTACAAATGAATTTAAGTGTAATAAACCTTTATAAACATAATTTACAGGTTAATTAAAGGTGTTTAATTAACTAAGCAGTAAAAATACCTTTAGGTTATGATTAAAGATTTGGCTTTTTTTTTTTTAGCTTCAGCAATTTGAAGATTAAGTATTTAAGTGGAGATGACACATCTGGATAGTCTTCAGGTAAGTCCCAAATCCACCCTGGCATACAACCCCTCAATTCTTGTCCCCTTAGCAACAATAACAGCAGTTACCAACCAGTCACGGCAACAGTCCCATTACTAGATTCAAAAGGTTAAAATATGGCAATATTTTATGACAAATAAACTTCGATAAATTCAACACCAAAGCACGGGGTTGGGATATGTTCCCACAGGCTTTTAAAAAGGAAGATCCTTGAATCACACATAGCATATTCCAAAAGTCTACAGTAATCATACTAAAGCAATGATGAAATCTTAGAATTATTTCTATTAAAAGTCAGAAACAACACAAGTCATCAAAAAGTTCACACCTTGGGTGTCATTTAACATTATCAGTATATCTCACCAATGTAGTCATAGGCACAAACAGGACAGCAGCCCAAAGGATGGGAAAAAATTAGTAAAATCCTAAGATCTTACCAAATATGACTTTATGCTTAGAAAATTAAAAATAATTTACAGAAAAATATTAAAACTAATAAGAAAATTTGTATCCATTTCTGTAGTGTACAAAACCTCTGCTCCCAAGTCAGTAGCATTTAGAAACAATGGTACAGCTGGAAAACAGTTTTTAAAAGATACACTTTATTTATTTGGGGGGCTACAATTGTATTTATTAGATTAATAAGGCAAATGCAAATTTTCTTTTCTATGATACAATGAGGCTGTTTATCAGTTAATTCAAAAAGATACAATTTAGGGTCCCAAGGCTGGTTCAATATACATAAATCTATAAATGTAATTCAGCACATAAACAAACTAAACAGTATGACCATATGATTCTTTAAATTGATGCAGAAAAAGCTTTTGATAATATCTAGCATCCCTTCATGATCAGAACACTTAAGAAAATTGGTATAGAAGGGACATTTCTTAAACTAATAGAGGCCATCTATAGCAAACCAACAGCTAATCTCACATTGAATGGATTAAATCGAAATCATTTCCACTTAGATCAGGAACCACGCAAGGTTGCCCATTGTCTCCATTGCTCTTTAACATTATAATGGAAGTTTTAGCCATTGCAATTAGAGAAGAAAAGGTGATCAAGGGTATCTGCATAGGGTCAGAAGAGATCAAGCTTTCACTCTTCGCAGATGATATGATCGTATATCTGGAAAACACTAGGGATTCTACTACAAAACTTTTAGAAGTGATCAAGGAATAAGCAATGTCTCAGGCTGCAAAATTAACACCCATAAATCTGTAGCCTTTATATATACCAAGAATAACCAAGCCGAAAAAACAGTCAAGGACTCTATTCCTTTCACAATAGTGCCAAAGAAGATGAAATATTTGGGAATACACCTAACAAAGGATGTGAGAGATCTCTACAAAGAGAACTATGAAACTTTAAGAAAAGAAATAGCTGAAGATGTTAACAGATGGAAAAACAAACCATGCTCATGGCTGGGAAGAATCAACATTGTTAAAATGTCCATACTGCCCAAAGCAATATATAATTTTAATGCAATTCCTATTGAAGCTCCATTGTCATATTTTAAAGATCTTGAAAAAATAATACTTCATTTTGTATGGAATCAAAAAAAACCCTCAAATAGCCAAAACATTACTCAGCAATAAAAACAAAGCAGGAGGAATCACGCTACCAGACCTGAGACTGTACTATAATGCGATAGTGATCAAAACAGTGTGGTATTGGCACAAAAACAGAGAAGTAGATGTCTGGAACAGAATAGAGAACCAAGACATGAATCCAGCTACTTATTGTTATTTGATCTTTGACAAGTCAATTAAAAACATTCAGTGGGGAAAAGATTTTCTATCTAACAAATGGTGCTGGGTGAACTGGCTGGCAACCTGTAGAAGACTGAAACTAGACCCACACCTTTCACCATTAACTAAGATAGACTCTCACTGGATAAAAGATTTAAACTTAAGACATGAAACTATAAAAATACTTGAA
>CAUYPK010012293.1:0-59448 GCA_963574355.1 Loris lydekkerianus | reverse complement strand
TTAAAATGTCTATACTACCCAAAGCAATATATAATTTTAATGCAATCCCTATTAAAGCTCCACTGTCATACTTTAAAGATCTTGAAAAAACAATACTTCATTTTCTATGGAATCATAAAAACCTAGAATAGGCAAGACATTACTCAGAAATAAAAACAAAACAGGAGGAACCACGCTACCAGACCTCAGACTATACTACAAATCGACAGTGATCAAAACAGCATGGTACTGGCACAAAAACAGAGAAGTAGATGTCTGGAACAGAATAGACAACCAAGAGATGAATTCAGCTACTTACCATTATTTGATCTTTGACAAGCCAATTAAAAACATTCAGTGGGGAAAAGATTCCCTATTTAAAAAATGGTGCTGGGTGAACTGGCTGGCAACCTGCAGAAGACTGAAACTGGACCCACACATTTCACCATTAACTAAGATAGACACTCACTGGATTAAAGATTTAAATTTAAGACATGAAACTATAAAAATACTAGAAGAGAATGCAGGAGAAACCCTTGAAGAAATTATTCTGGGTGAGTATTTTATGAGGAGGACCCCCCTGTGCAATTGAAGCAGCCTCAAAAATACACTATTGGGACCTGATCAAACTAAAAAGCTTCTGCACAGCCAAGAACACAGTAAGTAAAGCAAGAAAACAGCCCTCAAAATGTGAGAAGATATTTGCAGGTTATATCTCTGACAAAGGTTTAATAACCAGAATCCACAGAGAACTCAAACATATAAGCAAAACATGAACAAGTGATTCCATCACAGGCTGGGCAAGGGATCTGAGGAGAAACTTCTCTGAAGAAGACAGGTGTGTGGCCTACAGACATATGAAAAAATGCTCACCATCTTTAATCATCAGAGAAATGCAAATGAAAACTACTTTGAGATATCATCTAACTCCAGTGAGACTAGCCTATATCACAAAATCCCAAGACCAGAGATGTTGGCGTGGATGTGGAGAAAGGGAACACTTCTACACTGCTGGTGGGAATGCAAATTAATACATTCCTTTTGGAAAGATGTATGGAGAACACTTAGAGATCTAAAAATAGATCTGCCATTCAATCCTATAATTCCTCTACTAGGCATATACCCGGAAGATCAAAAATCACATTATAACAAAGATATTTGTATCAGAATGTTTATTGCAGCCCAATTCATAATTGCTAGGTCATGGAAAAAGCCCAAATGCCCATCGATCCATGAATGGATTAATAAACCGTGTTATATGTACACCATGGAATATTATGCAGCCTTAAAGAAAGATGGAGAGTTTACCTTTTTCATGTTTACGTGGATGGAGTTGGAACATATTCTTTTTAGTAAAGTATCTCAAGAATGGAAGAAAAAGTATCTAATGTACTTAACCCTACTATGAAACTAATTTATGGCTTTCACAATAACCCAGTTACAGAATAGGGGGAAGGGGGAAAGAGAGGGGAGGGAGGGGGGAAGTGGGCAGAGGGAAGGGGATTGGTGGGATTATACCTGCGGTGCATCTTACAGGGGTATATGTGAAACTTAGTAAATGTGGCATGTAAATGTCTTAGCACAATACCTAAGAAAATGCCAGGAAGGCTATGTTAACCAGAGTGATGAAAATGTGTCAAATGGTCTATGAAACTAGTGTATGGTGCCCCATGATCACATTAATGTACACAGCTATGATTTAATAATAAAAAATAATAAAAATAAAGTAATTCAAATAAAACTGAATTCCTACCAATTCTTCTAGGACAATTACAAATTTTCCTCAACAGCCCATTAATAAATCCTTACATTAATAAATCTCTTTATATTTCAGTTAATAATCTCATATTCAAACTACCTTTTTTTTGTAGTTTTTGGCCAGGGCCGAGTTTGACCGAGTTTGGTATATGGGGCTTGGTGCCCTACTCCAAAGTATTTTTCTCTAATTTAAATTGAGAGTTAAGGCTAGGTTAACCAGTGTGATGAAAATATGTCAAATTGTATACAAAACCAGTGTATGATGCCTCATGATAGCTTTAATGTACACAGCTATGATTTAATAATACAAAAAAAAATTCTAAGAACAAAAAAAAAAAAAAGAAAGATACCCTGTTATATTTTTGAATGGGAAAACACCAATTTATGAGACACTGTTTATTGTTTTAATATAGTATATTAAAAAGAAAATAGGATACAAAGGACATAAAATTTCATTTAGACAGGAGAAATAAGTGCAGGAGATTATTGTGCAATATAATGACTATAATTAATTACAACGGATTCTATATTTCAAAATTGCTGAGAACAGGATTTAAATGTATTCACTCCAAAAAAAAGTATGCGAGGTATGTTTGTTAAAGTTAATTAGCTTGAGTTAGTCATTCCACCAGGTTTGATATATCAAAACATGTTATATATTGGATATACCATCATGTATATAAAATCATAATATATATAGTTTTTGTTAATTAAAAAAGAAAAATATTGGTGTATATGCATATACCAAAATACAAATAACTTCTTTGTATGCCTGATTTCTGGTGGTTCGTATTTGATGTTACATATTTGTATTTTCTTATATTTAATTTTTTGTTTTAAAGTTATAGAGTCTATTAATTCATTAATTAATCCTTTGGTTCATTCACAACTATTTATTAACCACTTTGTATCAAGCATGGTTCCATACTTATAAAGTTCAAGTACAAATCCCCTTGTATACAAAAAAATATATAAATTTTTATGTCTATGAGGCAATCTTTTATTCTTCACATTATCTTTAAGCAATAATTTATTAATTTGTGTAAGGTGACACTAAATTTTGATGGAAGAAACACTCAAGTAAAGACTCAGTGTACATGAGTATGATTCAGCCTGCCAATTTTATCTCCAAAATTTTCTAATTGTACCAGGTAGGCAATCACCTGATGTGTAATCTCTTAAATACCTCATTTCTCCTGTCTAATAAAAGGAGATATTACTGCCTACTTCATGGGATTGTGTGAGAATTAAATGAGATAATGGGTGTGATTTGCCTGGTATCAAAATAAAAATAGCTACTAGGTACTATTCTGTATACATAAATAATCCTCAGAATAATACTATGAAGTAAATATTATTATTCTCATTATTACAAATTTACTAATTAGGAATGGAACCTGAGAGATTAAGTAAGTTTCATAATATTATCAAACCAGTAACTAGTACAGCCAGAATTTAAATGCGGGCAATCTGAGTGCTATTAATCACAATTGTAGACTGACCTCTTGAGTATGTAGATTAAACATGCAGCTATTTTTAATCCCTTATAATAATATAATTTCAGAATGTGTATTCAAATGTAATCTGTCTGTAGAAACATGGATGATTGCCATACCTTCATTACTTGTAAATGTAACATTCCTTATCCATAAAATGAAAATTGGAATATCTATGAGAAAGATCTTAAATAATGCAAGTTCATAAGTGAAAACACAAATATATTATTATAAATTAACATATTTATATAATCAGTACATTTCTATTTGATACTGTTTCCTTGAACAATTAAAAATGATGTTGATGCCAGTAAGAAAAATCAACATTAGTCCCAGTCCCTTTGTTCATCTCATAACAACAACATATTACATGTTGAAGATATTCATATAAGGTATATATGTTTCATATGACATCATCTATAAACATAAACTAATATATTTACCTGTAGTTCAGTGAAGAAACAGTGATCCATTCGAACAGAGAAAATCTTTATGTTGGATTTATTAAGGAACAGTATGTTTATATAATAGTCATGTAAGACAATTTTAAGGATAACATTGACTGTATGTGATTTCTATCATTTGAAACTAATCCCTAGATAGATAGAGTTTAGCTATTATATTTTACAAATAAGCAACTCAGACTTTAGAAGTTTATACATTTTTTTGGTGGCAGAGCTGGAATTTAAATCTAGGCCTATTGAATTATTTTGTGCTCCTTCCAAAGTAAAAAAAAAAAAAAATAGTTGTTTGGGAAAATTTGATATGGTTTTATGCAAAAAGGTTCACCTAAGATACATAAGTAAAACCAAAATCCCATTATAGGAATAAAAATGTATGTCAGTCACTTTAATCACTGACTCTACATCTCAAAAGAGTCCAACTTGTTTTAACAATTTTCAGGCAACAGTACAACAATAGTAAGATGACCATTAGCTAAAACTAATCTAGCAATGGACCTCTTCCTTTTGATTAATCATTTATTATATCTGTAAATTTCATTGTGACTATTCTTAAAAAAAAAAAAAAAACTACACATTTTTACCATCCTATGTAATTAATCTTCTCTAGCAGCCTCAAATTTTGGTTTTACATTGCTTTTAAAACTCATTAAATCTAATTTTTATTTTAATTAAAATAAAAATATATTCTTAAAATGATTAATGCTGGGAAGAAAAATCCCAAATTGCATTGATTAGGTTGTCAAGAAATTGATCCATCATGGTGCATTGAGCATCTCATTGATCTTACTCTTTTCTCTCCAGATCTCATAAACGTGACAGAGAACAGGCACAAACTAGAGAATAAAATCATAGCAGTGTGAGAATGGAATAAGCACTATCAGATGATAGAAATTTTGATAAGTTTCTGAAATACAGAGCATGAAGTAGCTCCAATGGAAGAAGGTCTGATGCAGGAAACACACATCAAGCCCTCAACAGATGTGTGTGCTGTTCTTCCTGACAGAATCATAAAGAGATTCTATGCTTGGTATTGACAGGTATAGGGACCAGCAATAGGAAAGGGGGCAAGTATCAGGGTAGTTAATTTTAAAAACTGTATATGAAATAGCGATGTAAGCAGTTTCCACCAACAACTTGCAAAGCAAATAAAATATGACATGAGAAATTTCTGGGGTAGGTGACAGCTTGTGAAAGCAAATATCATCTATAAATTACTCTGCCCCTATATTATAAAGCATACATCAAATGTGACATGTTATAATTCACATTCTTGCTCAAAAACAAAAAAGATTTCCTTTCCTCTTGTACAAAAAAAATAATCTGAATAAAGACATTCATACACCTAAAGAGCAGGGTTATAGAAGCTCCCTATATTGTCTAATCTACTCCCACATTCATAAGTAAAAAAAAAAAAAAGCAAAGATCATCAGACATCTGAGAAAACAAGCTATATGAAAGAGAAAAGATGCAGGTGAAAGACAAAATAACTAACTCAGGAGAAGGGAATGAAAGATTATTTATAGACAGTTTGACACATTTTCATCATACTGGTTAACATAGCCTTCCTGGCATTTTCTTAGTTATTTTGTTAAGACATTTATATTCTACTTTTACTAAGTTTCACATGTACCCTTGTAAGATGCACCGCAGGTGTAATCCCACCAATCACCCTCCCTCCGCCCATCCTCCCCCCTCCTTCCCTTCCCTTTCCCCCTTCCCCATATTCTTAGGTTATAACTGGGTTATAGCTTTCATATGAAAGCCAAAAATGTATCAAATGGTCTATAAAACCAGTGTATGGTGCCCTATGATCACATTAATGTACACAGCTATGATTTAATAATAATAAAGATTTAGAGGACAAAATAAAAAGCAAACACATAATTAAAGTGAGCATTTTCAGAAAAGTGTGAAAATATAGTGTGATGAGGAATCCAGAAAAAGCTGGACTCAGAAGGAAAGAGATCTTAACAAACTAAAACATGAATGGATCAATAAAATGTGGTAAATGCATGCTATGGAGTGCTATTCAGCCATAAAATCAAATGATGATCTAGCATCTGCTGGAACTGGATGGAACTGGAAACCATTCTAAGTAAAACATCACAAGGATGGACAAATACATGTACTCAATATCAAGTTGGAACTAGCCAATCAACACTTAAAAGCACATATGGGAGTAAATTTCAATGAACATCAAGCTGGGGGTAGTGGGTCGGGAAATTCATACCTACGGGATACAGTGTACATCATCTGGGTGAAGGGCACACTTGTAACTTTGATTCAATCTGTACAAAAACAAAGTATATAAACAAGGAATCTATGCTTCCTAATATTCTCAGATTTTTAAAAATGAATAAATAAAACTAAATTTTCCCCTAACAAACTTTAGATTTGAAATAGATAATGAAATATTTTAGATAATATATAAATATAAATTCTAATTCTTATTTCTTAAAATTTAATCTTTTCAAAATGTGCCACATTCATTATGAAATTTTATTTTCTTAATAACGATATGCTCAATTATATGAAGAAAGAAAAAACTGGTGAATGTCTGAAAAAAATTGGCATATCCAAATTAATAAAAATTTGTAAAGCAAAAAAAAAAAAAAAAGAGGAAAATAAAATATATGACTGCAATTTCTTTTTCCAGCAAAATGACAGACTAGCTATATTAAAATTCCTTAGATAATGTTAAGTGAAATGTTTTAAAAATACTCTAATGGGTGATGTGTAGGAAAATAAGAGCAACAGTCTAAAAGCAGACACACAGCAAAAAGTATTGTCCAGAGAGGAAAGTCAGCAGTGAAATGACTACACAGCCTGTGGGACCTGTGCAGAGACTAAGGGCCTGATGCTTCAGAGCACCAACACAGGTAGAGACCTGACCACCATTCAGTAGGAATTAAAAATAACTAAAGAGCTGTACTTTCATGGAAGGATAGAACTAATCTAAAACATAAAACAAATCCAAAAATGTCCTTTGAGGCAGACGACAAGAGAAATTATTGGTGTTTTTGATTAAGAACTAAGGTTCTTAATCAAAAAACCAAAAATCTCTCCTTTGAACTTATATCTACTAATTGGTGTGAAATTGAATATGGAGTCCAACTTTGCATTAGTTATGTGGCTTACAAAGCCAAAAGCCTGCACTTTTAATTTAATAGCACCTCAGATGCCAAACAGAAGTAAATAAAATATCTGTCCTGAAGAAATATTTCTTAAACCCAACCTAATAGAAAGGCACAATAAATATGAATTGAAAATAAGCAGACTCAAAATACATAAACACACTAACAATTCACAAGGAAATAAGTTACCATGGACAGTTGCCAAAAAATATATCAAATAAGAGAATAAGAAAAAAATATTAAATGTATTACAAGATGAAAAAATAAGTATAAGAAAAGAAATTAATGAAAGAGATGTAAAATACAATCAGAAGTAATACAAAATATTCACGTTATAGACTAAAAGTTTATAAACCTTTGACAAGTTTTTCCAAGAAAAAGGGAGAGAAATACCATATAAATAATAAGAATGAAAAGGAAACCATAACCATGGGCATAAGAGAGATTAGAAATTAGAATATTATAAACAATTTTCTATAAGGAAATTTGAACATTTAGATGAAATGGACTAATTCTTGAAGAAAATATAATTTATAGAAGTGACTTCAGAAGAAATAGAAAATTTAGTCCTGTGAAACTGAAGTTATGGTTGAAAACACACAGACACACAAACACAGATACACACAATCTGAGAACTTTCACTGGGGACTACTAGCAAATATTTACTAAATAATTCCAATCTTTTCCTATTTTTTTAAATAAATTAGAAAAAAGAATACTTCTCGTCTGTGAGGCTAATTCATGTGATTAAAAAACAGAAATGAGCTAAGAAAGCCAAAAGACAAAATATAAAAGGAAGAACAGACACTACCCCAGAATAGATAACTCTACATCTATTATTATTTAATCTTTCATTCTTTTTTCAGTAGGTGAGGTTCCCTGGCTACCAACATTCACAGTATACTGCATTTTTTTCTTTGCAGTAGTGATCATAATTATACCTAAGTGATCATGAATGCAGTTTTGGTAACTTGTTTGCCTCCCAGACTAGATATCAATCTTCATGAAGAAGGGGCCATTCCTGTAGTATTCAGCACAGCATCTTTAAAGGTTAGCTCAGAATTGACCAGTAAACATTGAAAAATACTTTGAATAAATGAATATCTACAAACATATTCATAAAAACTCCTTTCATCTAAACCTTATCCTCAAACTGCTAATGTTTCATTTTTTCCCTTCACTGCCTATATTCTGGAAACAATTACAAGCCACATATCTGTGGGTATGAATGAAGTCAACATGAACATTTCTACTTCCTTCTTCTGATGTGTGGTTTTGAAATGCATTCTTCGGACATGCCCAGTTCCTCTAGGTTCAATTACAAGTTAGTCAACTACACCAACATTATAAATTCCTTATCTCTCAGCAGAAAAGTCTCAGTTTTGTTCCCTGACTGAACCTGTTTCTCTGAGCTTACCCAGGAGCTTCCATATAAAATACACTTGTGTGTCCATGCAACCTGCCCTTAGCCCACATTGAACTCCTGCCCTTAGCCCACATTGAACTTCTGCTGCAGGGGGACAATGATGGCATTCTTCCTTCCAATGCCTGCCAAGTCTTCCTGCTTTCTGCCTCATGGCTTTCTCTATGCTGTAGCTGCTTCACCTTTCATAGAGTGCACTGCCATCATAGCTCACAGCAACCTTGAAGTTGTGGGCTCAAGCGATTCTCTTGCCTCAGCCTCTGAAGTAGCTGGACTATAGGCGCTTACCACAATGCATGGCTTTTTTTTTTTTTTTTTTCAAGAGGGTCTTGCTTTTGCTCTTGCTCAGGCTGGTCTTAAACTCCTGAGCTCCGGCTACCCACCTGCTTCAGCCTCCCAGAGTACTAGGATTATAGGCATGAGTCACCACCTCCAGCCTTCAACTCATGAGTTCAACAGTTCATTGGCCATATGCTAATAGTCTTCCAACTACTACATTTACAGGTCATATCTCTCTTGAGTTGCAGAAACATTTTCTCTTGCTATTATGTATCCCCACTTCAATACCCCCAAAGGTGATACTTAATTTACTTATTCATTTACCTATAACTGTCTGCATATATTTCCTTACTCAAAATATATACTGCTTTTTTATATATGTTTTCTGATTTAATGTCCCCAATCATCCACAACTGTACTATTCATGTCACTCTTGTTTTTGTTATATTCCTCATTTTCTATGGAAATCAGCTTTATAAATTCCAGGTGCAAAAAAACCCCCAAAACTACATATATAATATAAATATCCACACATATAAACAGAGCATATATATTCCATATAGTACACAGATATATGTATTTTATATGCATAGATATAAGGGTCTCCCAAAGGTTATCATACATAGCGAAAATGAGAAATTACAGCTACATAGGCATTTATTTACAAAATATTAATTTAAAAGTTTACATAAAGATAGTCAACACATAGAAAATATTTTGTTAATATCTTAGAAAATTTCACAATGAATATTTGGTAAATAAAGGCCCATTTAGCTATAATTTCCCATTCTCCCTATGTGTAGAGACCTATGGGACACCTTATAATATCTGTATTCCATATAGACATTCCATGTAGGGAATGTATATCAGTGTATTTTGTGTGTAAATGTGGGACATTCTACTGTCTCTCTCCTGGCTAATGCCTTTGTCATCTCTCACCTGGACAACATCAATCTATTAGCCACACTGTTTAATACATCTAGGCCACTTTCCATCACACTGTCTAAAATAAAAACATAGGCATGGAATATTTCTACATAAAAATCATTGCATCATGCATTAGCAGTTTTTCATTTCTTATGATAACTCACTATGGAGGAATCAGGAACCTGTGGACATTGTGCAGGCAACTGAAATTTTACAATTGTTATAAATGAGACTGTTACAGAAGGGACAGATCACCTGAATGATGATCCTAAGAAATAAGCAAATATAGGCACCTAGAACTTCAGGTGGAAAGATTTCTAAAGGCAAACTTTTATTTTTGAATGAGCTATTTTTATCACAGCTGTCTCTAAGAAATGGGATTTGTAAAGATATCTAATAAATTCTGTGGATTAAAAAAATTAAAAATCAAACTAATATACTTTCTTGGTTCCTGGATGAATAAGCAAGTGATATTTACAATTTAGACCTTAATATTAAAGAAGTTTTCAAGAGAAGATTATTCTAGTAACAGTGATGAAACAGTAGAGAATTAAGATTCTGACTTTTCTTGCTTCTGTGCTATAAACAGATTTGTTTCAAATACTTTCAGTTTTTTTTTTGTTTAGCTACGTTCTGATCACTACCCAAGGAAGGTAGTTAAAATAGACCATTGACAGAGTGATAATACTTATTTTCTCAACAATGATCTTTGGTAGGTGATAAAATGCTACTTCCCTTGTAAAGGGAAAGAGCAGCTGCCTACAAAACAACAGTGATCTTCTAAGGTGTGAGCAAAAGAAAATGTATTGTGCAATAAATCCATGAAGCAAGAAGCTATTTTAGGCCTACTGGGTGACGTCAAACGTGGTCTTTTGAAGGTCAGCAATTTCATGATCCATGTTATTAAAAATTTCAAAGAGTACTGCAATATCTTAACAATATCTTAATCCAAATGTTTTAATAATGTAAATTACTTTGTTGATTGTACAACTAAATTTAAAATAATGATGGTTTAGGGCCATGTATGTTACTACCCATCTTGAAATTTTCAAAAGTAACTATAAGACACAACTGAGAGAATCTGAAGAAAAAGCATAGGAGTATTTCAAAGATTCCCTACTGATTATAGGGTAAAATTCAGAATTCTTAGCATGATAAAGTTGTTCATGAATTGGTAGCTACCTACCTTTCTTAGCAGTGCAAACATGCACTCAAAGAACACAATAGCTAGAACATTATAAGGCCTTTGCATTAATGTGTTACCACATAGATGTCTTACTGCAACAGTAAGACAATTTCTACTCTATTTAAGATACAAGAACCATGGAACTTCTTTGGTGCATTATTCACTGTGACTCTCCAGACATTGTATAAGCTTGCATATGTCTACCTCCAATATAGTAATTCAGTTCACACATAATCATGTATTCAAAGGCTTCCCAGTTCTTCTAGGATCGGCCATACAAACCCAGAAATGACTTTCAAGACCTCCCTCAGCTGGAATCACCCTTATCCTGGCTTTCCACTTGGAATTTCTTTTAGTTCCTCAAATGTAACTTGCTGGTGTCTAGTTCTTCCTTACCTTAAATGTTTATTCATTCCCACAGGGCTTAGCTTAAAAATCAACCTGGCAAGTACTCTCCCTCACCAGTCCAGGTGAGGTTAATGTCCTCCCAAGTTCTCAAAAGTTCTTTTGGTCTCTATTACAATTGTATTCATTTGTAGGTATAAAGAAATAGTAGCAAACCCCTCTTCTTTCATTTATGTCCAAGTGATATGAATATAATTAATTTAGGTGGTAAAAGTCTAACTTGTCCTATAATGTCATCATGTTTTCTTTATAAAGGACTATTGAAGGTTGGGTTAAAAAGGGCTTGAGTAAGTACGAGGGAACAGACAAGGCTTTTGTGGTTTTCCCTAAGTAACAAGAAATGTAAAATTGTATCTTACTATATCAAGTTTACTGAGAACCATGAGAAATCTGACCATGTGAATTAACACTTCCTATTATATGCAAGAAATCAGCTGCAAGAGTTATAAAAATAAGTTTATTGTTGATTCTAAACAGAGTATCTGCATAGATACTTTTTGCAAAAATCTGCATAGATTTTTTGTTTCCCCCAATTGAAGTGGCCACCTGTGGCTCTCAAGCCTCTTGGTCAGAGGCTTGCTTGAAATAATAAGCAGATATACGTGGATCTATTTCCAGAACCAGATGAGGGGGAAGCAAATTGGTTAATACTATGTTTGTGTAAGCCTGCCAAGTGGCTGGTCATATAGAACAAATAGAAAGACTGCAAATATACAAGGCAAAGACTAACAGCCGAGGCGCATCTGCACTGCTCATTGTTCCTTGGGCGCTAGCCCAAAAGCTAGTCCCCTGTTAGAGAAGCTACCTTTGGCCTGCAAATTTTGCTCCAGTAAAGGGAGAAGAAACAAAGAACTTTCTCTTCTGAAATGGCCATCAGTTTGCTTCACTTCAGCCTTCATCCATCCCTCTCATCCACCTTGTGTTTGAGAGATTCCGTGGGAAAATAGGGGAATAGAGCCTTTTTTTTTTTTTTTTTTGCAGTTTTGGCTGGGGCTGGGTTTGAACCCACCACCTCTGGCATATGGAACTAGCGCCCTACTCCTTTGAGCCACAGGCAACACCTGGGGAATAGAGCCTTTTAAAGATCTGGGAGATGGTTAGAGGAGAAGGAAATGTTATATTTAAGCTGTTGGTGCAAGGATAGGAGCAGATGGCAATGCATCTTCAGGGAAACCTAGGATGGAAAACTTAGGATCTCTACATAAGAACAAAAGATTTGGCCTCAGACACCCCAATATCCTGCTATGATGCCAGGCATACTTAAAAAATGAAGAATGAGACAAGAAAAAATAAATATAGAGGAAAAAGAATAGAGAAATAAGAAGGGATGGAGGAAATAAGAGACTTCCTAAAATGATACATTTACTCAACAGATCTTTTTGAAGATCCACTATCTGTCCCTCCTTATATATACATATTAGGCATTGATCGGAGAAAGCCAATCAATATTCTCATCTTTGAGGAATTCAATCTCCAAAAGGATAAATAAAATAAACTAGGAAAATAGATTTTAAAAATGCTAAATTCTACGGGTTATGTGTGCAAGACTTAAATAAGCACAAAATAGACTATCATTAGAGGTACTATAATATAAAACAAAAATGAAACAGTTATCAGAAAATTCTAAGTTACTCAGAAAAGGTCAAGAGAAATAAAACTTGATGACTCATGAATCATAGCATGCAAAGTTCATGGTTTTTCCATAGATATAATACTAAGTTTTGTTTTGTTTTTATTCTGTGAAAAGATGCAAACTCAGGCAATAAATAGATCAAAGTCATACTTATTTTACCTACAGTTTATTTTTAAATATAGGTCTGAAATTCATCCATATATCACTTATTTATCAGATTCAAACAGAGCTTTATCGTAGAATTCCCACTAATATTATGTTGGATAATGTTTCTGAAAAAAAAAAGAAAAAAAAAGCCACTAATCACTGATGATGCTTTGTCATAAAGTTGGAGGAACTTCAGAGAAGAACAGTCACTTCCACTACTGGTACTAATTAGTCGTTAATTTATGAACCAAGCAATGAGATGTATTTTAAAGTACCATGACTTGTTATTGATAAGAGTCACTTTGTTGTACTGTTAAACACTGTTCATTCTATTTAACTATCTAACCATATTTTTGTACGCAAAGAGTAGATTTGGAATATTCCTAATGCAAAAAAAAAATGTTAAATCTTAGAGGTGATGGGTACCTGAATTGCCTTGATTTGATCATTCCACAGTGTATGCCTGTATCAAAACATCATATGTGCCCTATGAATACTCCTATTATATACTCATAATAACTAAAAATTAAATTTAAAAAATGAGATATGATTTAGTATCTGTGAAGATGTATCTTTACGGTTGAACCCAAAAGTCACCTAAAACTATTTACAGGTTTGAATGCCCATAGCCACCTATCCTGGGTGACATAGTTGGGGAAATGGTGAGGAATGCCATAGGCACCTGTCAACCTGGGTGACATAGAAGGGGAAATGGTAAGGAAAGCAATAGAGGAAGAGGAATAAACTTTTAGAAGCCAATGTGAATTTTTTTTTCCATCTAGCTTTGGTTTATCAGTAGCCAAGTTGTCATATTTTAGTTTAAACTGAAATCATTAAGAACAAAAGTATTTATTTCAGAAAGAAGAAAAATGCATAGAAATTGATTTATAAACACATGTTCAGATGACCCGTTAGTCAACATAAGATTTACATATTTTGACCTTATATCAAGTGAGTCAGCAGCATCTGCCTTTAAAAGAAAGCTCGAGATAGAGGTAAGTTTTAATGAAGAATTTTATGTCAAAAGAAAAGTTCTAAGTCTGATAAGAATCAAATACTCTTGAGGTTTAAATGTTCACAGTGATGCAAACCTCCTGACACGAGATGGGAGAGAAAGGAGGGCTTATGAGGAAATGATGAATCCGTGAGGAAAGAGATACAATGTATTTTCCAAAAATGTTTTTCACATATTGGTTTACAGGAAGTGAGTCAGGAGTGTTTTGATATCTGTCACAAATACTAGATTATGAACAATAGACAAAGCATCCTGAATTGTCCCAGGCAGACTCTGCAGGAAAGATCTGGGAATTGGGAGTCAGCTCTGCAAGGAGCTGTAAGTGAATAAGGTAAAGTTATCATCAGAACGATGCCCCAGGGGACCTGGGAGTTATGCCCAGGCTTCCACAGTTGGTTTGCTCACAAAAACTGGAGACTCTAATTCTGAAACACAACAGCATAGTGGCAGATAATTCAGGGTCTGGACCCAGAAAAACTCAAGCCTGAGGCTAAATCCTGGTTCTATTGGAATTGTGGGTGGGGTAATTAGTTTATGTCAATTCCTTCACTTGAAAAATGGTGATAGTGACAGTATCTATTTAATAGGGTTGTTGGGAAATTTCAGTAAGCTAAAAGTGAATAAAACACTACACATGTCAGATCCAAGTACTTCAACTAACCTATGAGCTTTTAAATTCATTCTTAATAATAATAGAAATCATAATGATCCAGTCAATTGGACTCCAACCCATGTTTTGCTGCAAAAACTAAGGGAATAGTATTCTATATCATAACTGGCTAAGATTTTTATATTAAATTGGCGTATAGGAGTCCCCCCTTATCTATGGGGGATCCACTCCAAGACCCCAAGAATGTTTGAAATCATGGATAGTACCATACACTATATATACTATGTTTTTTTTTTCTATATGTACATAACTATGATAAAATTTAATTTATAAATTAAGTGCAGAGATTCAAGTAACCACTAATAAAATTGAACAATATTTGCAACATTATGTAATAAAAATTATGTGTATGTGGTATATTTCTCTCTTTCAAAATATTCTTATTGTACTGTACTAGACTATTTTCAGAGTATGCTCAAATGTGGGTAATTCAAACCATAGAACTCAAAACTACAGATTAAAGTGTATTACCATAGTTGCCTAACAAGGAACTAAGGGGAAAAACAAGTTATGGTTCAGAGTTTATAATCTCATATTCATTATCATATGAGATATCACCAGATATCATACTTTGTCTGATGATAAATTCTAGAGATAAAGAAACTGAAATTCAAATAGACTAATTAATTACCCAACGCCATACACCCAAGATACTGTAAAAATGAAATCAAATCCAAGCCTTCTAAGTATTATATCTCTTACTTGCAAATTCATCTAACAGCCATCATTATCTGTTGTCTTTTGCTCTGTAAGAAATCATCCCCAAATTTAAGAGGCTTAAAACAGCAAACATTAATTTTTTCTCACAAATGTGTGATGTTCTTCAAGTCTAAGCAACTTTGATGGGGCTACATGATTTAGTATGGTCTTACTCACATCCTGGAAGTCTGGCTGTACTAAGAGATAGCTCATCTTCTCCCCTCCATCATCTAGGAGGCTAGCCTGGGTTTTATCACAGGGCAGCCTCAAAGGGCCAGAGAGCAGTGAATAAGCAAGTTTCTAAGCACAAGCATGTTTCAAGCCTCTGCTTGTGTTGTACTTCCCTCTGCCCCATTGGGTCAAATTTCAAGTTCACCTGACACAGAGAGCCATGAAAAAAATATTAAAGAATTGGTATTCAATTTGCCAAAATTTTAGTATCCCTTAACTTTGAGTGGTAGGAATCTAGGTCATTTTTACTTTCTTTTCTATATTTTCTGAATTTTCTAAAATGATCGTTTATTACTTTTCTGTCATTAAAATAGACATTCCTTAAATAATTTAAAAAATTGGCCATTTTCTATAGAACCACACATCCTGGTTGTGACATGTGGTGCTACAGAATCTCATTTCTTTCTGAAGTGGGAATTAAGACTTCTTCTCTGTAAACCGCAACAGGTAATGAGGTTTCTTAGGGCTCTCTTTTGTCTTCCTCATCCTACTGTTCCACATGTCCTGTCAGTGTGATCTCATGAATTCTTATTTCTTCTGTTATCATTTACATGCTAGTAACTCCCAGATCCACATACCCAGCAGAGTTTGGACACACCCACTTGAATGGCTATCTGCCTACTCTGTTGCAAACGCACATATAATTACCGCCCAGCTCTTTTGGGTCTGATCTTGCCCTCCCCCCCTGCCTGTCTCTTATGTCTTTTACTCTCATTCCGTTATGCCTATGGGTATATTTCTTAAAGTTTTTTGGGTTTTTGTGGGGTTTTTTGGCTTCTTCCACCCTAATCTTTCCAGCGCTACAAGCTCTCTTTTCCCACAGGACATTGTTTCTTCCATTTAAAGCCCTAATACTACCTTCTCCTCTTTTAATGGAAACTCATTTCTATGACCATGGCAAAACCATCCATTTCTAACCCCTCTAATAGGTTATGTTTGCAAATCTTAGAACATTTTTCTCAGGATGTTATTGGAAATGATCGGCTCCTTTTCATTCTTCGTACCTTAAATCAAACGTCACTTCTTCTTGAAAGCATTCCCTGATGACAGAAATATGGGGCATATACTTCTCTTGAGTGTTTTGAGAGTAACTCAAACTTCCTCTATTATGCAATTTATAAGTCTATATTCTATTGTAGGTTTCAGTTAAATTCTCTACATTTTCTCATTGACTAATAAATTAGACTGAAATTAAGGCCATATCAATCTTGTTCATCCTAGCATTCCTATTCCCCACAGTAAAGTATATAATCTATATTTAGTAAAAAATATTTTATTTGTGAACTATTTATATAATATACCCCTTAATAGCTATTTCAATGACTCGAAACACGGACAAAAATGATAAGAACAAGCTTATAAATTTAATTTATCATCTATTTTGGAGAACATTTTATTTCCTTGCTATGTTGACACAGGTAGAATTCAGTAAGTGAGAATAAGAAGATATGGCCCAGTACTTTCACAGTTACCAAGACTGGAAGTGAGGGTGACGTGAAGATATGTAGAGAACTATGTATTGACAGCAGAGGCATAGTTTCCCAGAGATCTCCAGAAAACAAATCTCTTAAGCATTTTGTTCTTAAGTTTTCAAAGTAGTAAACAAGATGACTTTGTTTGCATTTCCCTTCTATTCATTCTTCTCAAAGAATAGATATTCCTCAGATAGATTGATCCAAGAAATAATTCTAAAATTCACTAATTATAAAATAAATTATACATACATATGTAAACGTAAATTTAGTAATACATCTAGTCATATGGAGCCTTGTATCTTTCAGCAGTAAATATAACTTAAAGCAACATAAATGCGTAAAAAAAATACGAAGAACCACAGAAGTTTATACCATTTATTAACATAGAGTTAATCTGGAATGGTTGAGGAACATTCTAGATAACTTTAAGGTTTAATTTTAACTTTAATAGGTTACTATTTCATAAGAGAATAAGAGATTATGTGTTAGTAGTAGGATCTTTTTTTCTATTTAAAAAAAAAGCTTGCCTCTGGTGAATATTTCCATATAATTAAAATCAAGGAAAGCCATGATCTTTGGAATAAGGATGAGGTTTAGAAGTTCTCTTCCAAGTGAATTTGTTTTTCTGTCTCACTTTTCTCACTTGTGCAATAAAGAGAATTATGTCTATTTCATAAAGATAGAGCAGTATTTGTCACTTCACTCAACTAATTATATAACAGGCATTATTTAGTAACTACAAGATACATACATGCTAATTCTACAATAAGCTTATCACTGAATGGAGGAAATTTGATTAAAGAGCATGACAAAGCACACAGAGCTTTGCACATAATAATCAGTAAATGGTAGATCATTATTAGTGTTATAAAACAAGTATATAGAAATTTAGTTGTATTCATATGTATACATACACATACATTCATACACACAAATGTATATATTCACATGTATCCAAGATTTCCAAATATACATATATGCCAATGATTCTTCAATCACTACTAAAATTCCTCATTTAAAAAGTATAAAATCCAATGTAATTTCTCTTAATACAGAGGCTTAGGATTCAAACTGATTTAATAAAGATTTTTAATGAAGTTAGAAAAGTCAGTGACTCATAGGGCAGAAGTGGGTGGCAGGTGACAGAGGGGAAGGACTTGAGGAGAAAAGAGACTCTTGGGACCAGTTTCCTGTTCAGAATAACAGGAGGTATTATTTCTTCTGTTATTTTAACCTATGGTTGATACATAAATCACATTTTCTCACATTTTTATACATGAAAGTAGCTATGTTTAAAGACTTCCTGAAAAGAAGTCTTGTCAAGCACCACCCAAACCCACAAAACCAAAGATTAAATATTGTTTTTAAAGAGTCTTAAGTTTATGCTTAAAGCTTCTGGGTCTTACCTTCCCCCTCCATAAACAACTGTAGCAGGATTTACCGCCTCTTGCTTTATAAAGAACTATAAAATGTTTATAATTTAGCTTAACACCCGATATTCTCTATTATAAAACACAGTCATTTTATCTTAATTATAAGATGCTTATTGATTGTCCTAAATAATTTGAAATTACACAGAGAAAATAAGAAATATTATTTTTGAACATAAAACACATTAACTCAAAGATGTTTGTAGTTTTCCTCAGAATTATATTCATGAATGCATTAATATCTAAGCAAGAATTCTCTGGGCTATGATTTCAAAATAACAGTACTGGATTATCTTCCCATCTTTAATTTAACTGTTGCACATTGAATAAAATGTTTAAAGGACACAAGATATTTATCACATTAATATATCTAAATCTAATGATGTATTTGAAGGTCTTCATAGGCTGAGGATTTAATAATAATAACAATAACAGAATAAATCTTCTTGTTTAATCTGAATATATTGAGCAAAGCTCTCATTTTTATCAAAGCATAAAATTATAAATTAGCCACATATTATGGAATGGTATATTAGGTCAATGAACATGAGCCTATATGATATTTAGATAGGTATAATAGAAAAAATTTTGCCACTCCTTTCAAAAGGACAGAAATGAAAAATTAAATGGGTAACATTTGTATACTACTTATAATATCGATAATATATAATAAACTCTTAATGAAATAAATAGTACTGAATTTATTATGGCAATTTAGATATGAGGACACAATTTTATACATATTTAAAACAAAATGTGCCCTGGAACAGGGACTCACACATGTAATCCTTACACTCAGGGAGGCCGAGGCAGGTGGATTGCTTGAGCTCAGGAATTCAAGACCTGCCAGCGCAAGAGGGAGACCTCATCTCTCTATTAAAAAAAAAAAAAAAATAGAAAGTAAAAGAAAACTAGGTGGGCGTAGTGATGGGTGCCTATTGTCCCAGCTACTGGGAAGTCTGAAGCAAGAGGATCATCTAAGTCCAAGAGTATGAGGTTGCTATAAACTACAATGATGTCATGGAACTCTACCCAGGGTGACACAGTAAGACTCAGTCTAAAAAATAAAATAAAATGCAAATTTAAATGTGGGTACTCTACCCTATGAGTGGTGCTGATAGCAGGTACCATTAACTATGGACTAAGAAAGAAAATTTACGTATTAATTCAACAGCCAGTATGAATGAAGGCATAGTAGTATGAACACTGTTAACTAAATCCTTATGTGAATTATAGATATTTGTTTTTCATTGCATTTTGAGCACTAAGTGGCAGACATAGTTCTAAGCACTGAATATATAGCAGGAAGTGTAATAAGAAAAATGTTTACTCACTAATAGACTGGCAAGACTAATAAGTAAATGGGAAATTAAAGTTTAGTGAGATATGTACTGTAGTAAAAGATCTGTACAATTATGTAGAAAAGGACAAATGAATAAAATCTAGAAATCAGGAAAAAATGGTTGATGTATATGGGGAAGAGAGAGAGGGAAGGGAGGGAGGGGGGAGGATGGGCAGAGGGAGAGTGATTGGTGGGAATACACCTGTGGTGCATCTTACAAGAGTACATGTGAAACTTAGTAAATGTAGAATATAAATGTCTTAACACAACAACTAAGAAAATGCCAGGAAGGCTATATTAACCAGTGTGATGAAAATATGTCAAATGTTCTATAAAACCAGTGTGTGGTGTCCCATGATCGCATTAATGTACACATCTATGATTTAATAATAAAGAAAGATGTATGCATTAGATAGAAGTTGTGAGAACACAAATTTTTCTAGACAGAGGTTAGAAGCTAATGTTTAAAGAGAAGATATTATCTGAGTAAAGTGAAGTAAGCTCATCAGAATATTAACCTCAACCATAAAGTATGAACTTGATGTTGCAGCCAAGTCAATCATGGGACTGAGAGGCAGAAAGTTTTGTTTAACCCGATGATGTGGTGATGATCTACTAATAAGAAACAGTGGAATAGACCAAAAAAAAAAATCAGTGTGACAATATCTAGGTTAAGGTATTGAAACCCTGGCTCCTCACTTTAGCAAACAATGACAAGAGAGATAAAAACAAATCCTAGAGACTTTTCAGAGGAAGAATCAAAAAACACAGTGACATATTGGATTTTGTAGAGAAAAAAATGAAAAGTAATTCTATAACTCGAGCTCAGGGATTTACAAATATGAGAGAGCCACTGCACATGTTTTTATCTGGAAAGAAAAAGCAGTTTGGGGAGCAAATGTCTAAATTTATTAGGAAAACACTGAATTTAACCTTATATCCACAATTCAATCAATCCTATTGTTGAGTTGAGAATAAGTGCAAGAAGAATGCATCCAGAAAACTAGGACTAAAAAAAGATTCAAGAAGGTGTCCTCAAAAATCAAAGATCTAGGCTGGGAGCAATGGCTCATGCCTGTATCTCTGGCAGGCCAAGGCCAATGGATTGCTTGAGCTCAGAAATGCAAGACCAACTTGAGCAAGAGCAAGGCCCCATCTCTATTAAAAATACAAAAACTAGCCAGGTACAGTGCCAGGTGCCTATTATCCCACCTACTCAGGAAGCTGAGGCAGGAGGATCATTTGAACCCAGGAATTTGGGTTGCTGTGAGCTGGTGATGCCACTGCACTCTACCAGAGGTGACACAGTGAGACTCTGTCTCAGAAACAAACTAAAAAATCAAGTAAGTTCATCCAAGCAACATAAGAGCTAAGGGTATAGGGACAAAAAGTTCACTGGCAGTGCTTTGATGGTATTTTCAGAATTTCATGTGTGGGGCTGGAAGAAAGGGAAATCCTACTTCACATAGATAAAATGGTGCAAGTAGAGGTGAAGTAGAGGCAATTGGAGAAGTCTCTTTCTTTAAGATTTTGATATAAATGGAAAGGTTAAAAACGTAGCTGGAAGAACTATCAGGGTCAAGGAAGGTAGGTTTCGTCTGTTCTAAAAATGCATCTATTGACTAAGTTTGGAAGCAACCTTTACATTAAAGAAAATAAATTGGGCATTAAAGATATAGGGGTGAATAAATCATGATGACTTTCTTTAAGGAGCTCACAGCCCAGTATCTCTTCTCCAAATAGCCTGAATGAAAATATTAGAGGATGAAGATGAGGTAATATGAGAGAGTTTATAATAAAATTCATTTTGCATCAGAAGAAAGAAGCAACATTTTCATTAAGAGTAAGGGATATAAAATGAAAGACAGATATTTTAAGAAGGAAAGAATTGGCTCAGCACCCATTGCACAGTGTTTATGGTGCCAGCCACATGCACCGAGGTTGGCAGGTTCAAGCCCAGCCTGGGCCAGCTAAACAACAATGAAAACCACCACCACAACAACAAAATAGCCAGGCATTGTGGCGGGCTTCTGTTGTCCTAGCTATTTGGGAGGCTGAGGCAAGAGTTTGAGGTTGCTGTGAGCTGTGACGCCATGGCACTCTACCAAGGGTGACATAGTGAGACTCTTTCTCAAAAATAAATAAATAGGAAGGAAAAAATCATAACCAAGAGGATAGCTTGGTGACATTTGAGAGGTGAAGAAAAGGGTTGAGGTGATGACAGGTATAATCATGTTGAAACACCAAAGAATTAAACCATAATTGTCATACTCTTATGCATTTTTCTTTCATCAATGTTCCATGGCCTGACAGTGAAAGCAGAGTGAATAGGCAGGAGGGTGAGGGTTGGGGGATAACAGATATTTGAGAAATGATGTTTGGGAAATAAGCAGCATCTCTAAAGAGAAAATGAGCATGTAGTGATCTAAAGTTAGATTACACATGTACATTATGCAAAGTGCAGCAATTCTAGGCCTTAAAGATTAATAATATAACAGGGTTAATATCATCACTGCTAATTGACATTGATAACAAATATAAAAGATAAGATTATTGTAGAAACTTCAATGGTTAATTTCTGGTATGAAGCTGATCTATTATTTAAGAGAGAACTTGGGAAAAAACAAAAATATATTTCAGTTAGTTCTGCCAAAGAGATCATAGCTATCTTTTTAAAAGAATTTCTTAGTTTTCACAAGGCAACTGTCTCCATGTCTAAAAATAAGCAGAAGTTGCTTAATCAAGAGTCAAAGTCCATCTAAAATGAACTTGAATGCCACATCTTGGTTTTTGCCTCAGGTTCTTCTGGAAGAAAAGTCTTCAGCCTGACTCCTCAATGCCAAGATCAGGTGTGGGAAGAATACTCCTACAAGCAGGGTTTCCTAGTATTGAAGGGCAGAATGATTCCATCAGCCTTGTTCATTTACTTTAGTTCCAACCAAACTACACCCACAGTTGTACTTGGTGGGAAGAAGAAATGAAGAACCTGGAGGGCAGAAGATACAGCTCTCTTAGTTAGATAAATTTGGTGGCAAAGAACAAAAGCACACAATGGTAAGTTAAAATTAAAAATGGATGATCTTGTAAGTGTTCAACAGTCAATCACACATTCATTTATGACTAAGAAATGAAAGGATCTGGGTAACATACTACTGAGTCAGGTACCTAAAAATTTAGTAGTAGGAGTTTCCTTCTTTCTCAGAATTTCTGAAGGCCAGTTAGCCTACTGTCCTTGAATACAGTCAGTTCTGAGTAAAGAATGAGCTACCCATTAACTAATTCACATTTCCTCTGTCCAAATACTCTGTAGCTAGGAGAGACTATCTAGTTAGCTTCTAGGGTTGTGGACAGAGAGTCTTCAAGACGAGGTTGGATAAGGAAAACATTAGCATCCCTCGAAGTGTGGCCTAGAACTTCAGAAAGAATATAGAATCCAGACCAAGTCTAAATAGAAAGCTACTATGTTTTATGCAAAAACATTCAATGGAAACTCCACAGATCATAAACTGAAAGGTTTTCATTTATAAATTATATTTTAAGCTGGGCTAGAAAAACAATACGGGAGTATGTTATACTGTGTTACTTTGAGTTGTGATGTAAAAATCATGAGCATAAGCTAGGAATGGACAATGCTGCAAATTGAGTGCATATTCTTTATTGAAATAGCTATCTACTTTTTAAAGGATTCTAATTTAGTGTTTTCCAATCATGTATTATTATTAAACATTTTAGGAAAACCCAAATCAAGTTCTTTTGGCTTTCAAGTGTGGCACATCGAAATAAGGGATAGATAATGCTAGTTACTCATCTGTAGAACAAACAAACAGAATATAACAAGATAGACTCTAGTATTCAGATTTCTTCCTATTTCAGAATTTCACTACTTTGTGAATTTACAGTCTGCATCTCTGTTTGTAGGGTCCTACCTCAGTCAGACTTACATTCATCCCTCTTCAATGAAGGTATGACTTAGTCTATAAAACTCTTTTGGAGTTAGGAAGAAAAAGAAAGAGTTTTTTCCTACGTACATCCCCACCTGCTCAATTCTGATCCAAGAAAGGATCAGAAATTTAAATTGGATCCTCACACCTGGAGTCAGATCTTTATAGGAACACAGCAAGACAAAAAACTTGTCCTGTGAGAATCATATCTTCAGCAATGGTGCTATGTTTTTGCCTAAAGATGGTGAAAAATGATTGAGTGCATCACGTTGAAATTATAGGTCAAATCCCTTTAACAAGTTATTCCAGAGAAAGGTATTTTATCTTTAAATATCCTTGCTTTGCATAGAACATCACTTCATGGAAGAATCCCATTAGCTGTGGTAGCAAATGTTTTCATCAAATGAATATTTGTGATATAAAAAACTTGTTACAAATTTATAAACATATGCTGTGAATTAAATTGTGTATCTCAAAAATTTCTTCCTTGAATCCTTAACTCTCAATGGGACTATATTTGGAAACAGGGCTTTTAGGAGGCAAATAAGGTTCAATGAAGTAATAGAAGTGGGGTCCTAATCTTATAGGATCAGTGACTTAAGTCTATGGGAGTCCAAGCTGGCTAATAGACAATATAACCTCAGTTGCTCCAAAATTACATAACTGGTGCTAATAATAAGAGATACTTGAACATAAAAGAAATTGTGGACTTGTGAATTCTAGGATAGCCTTTAACTAATCAGTTTATCATTTATAATCACATGTTACATTTGTGGACAGTTATTTTCTTGTAGTTGCAGAATTAATGCTAAAATATAGCTCCAAATGTGATTATATCTTGAACTGACACTTTATGAAAATAATTTTGATTTATGAGAAAACTCAATGGCTCTTAACCTGAGATAACTGAATTAATAATAAATCTATTTTATTGTGGAATGATTAAGTATGAGGATGAAGTCATCACTACTTTATTAATTTATATACTACAAAGATGCAATTTATGTTTGTGATTTTCTAATTTACGAGTTCCAAATA
Source organism: Loris lydekkerianus (assembly GCA_963574355.1). Classification (NCBI taxonomy): domain Eukaryota; kingdom Metazoa; phylum Chordata; class Mammalia; order Primates; family Lorisidae; genus Loris; species Loris lydekkerianus. The sequence goes on along the minus strand of CAUYPK010012293.1, from coordinate 34,776 downwards.
CCAATAAAGCCTGCTGCTAATTTGGGTCTTTGGTTTAGCACTTAGGTTGCCTCATTTTACGTAATGCCACCTAACTTAATTCAGAGAAGAATTTCTAAATATAAATGGAGAAGGTAATTTGAGAAATTTAATTAGTGATCCCTCCCACACTACTGATTAAGTTTAACTTTGGATCATGGATTTTCAAAAAAAGTCTTTTTTCCCTAAAAATTCAATGAGCTAATGTGACTATTTAATACCACATTCCTATATGCTATATACTTTTTTTTTTTAAGTCAGATCTATTTCTGCTACTTATTTTTAAAAATGAAATAATAAGTGAATCTCAGCTGTATCAGCAGCTTTGAAATTGAAAATTTCTTTCCAAGAATGTGTGGTATTTTCTGAGGACTTACAATGTTCCTTACCTAATGGGAGATGAAGAGAAAATAAAATATATTTTTATTATTTGTGATATGAGGAGATATAAGTATGGTCATATTTTATTTTCCTGAGCTAGAACTACTTTAGATATGAGGCAATTTATTTATTTTTAATTCCTTTTATTTAAAAGAAATTCATTGTGCTTAGAATGTTAAAAAAAATACTCAACAGGCATGTTAAGATATAGTGGATTATAGTGTTTACTCCACATTTCCCTTCAAAAGGTAAAAAAAAGAAAATACTATATTCCCCTTTTCCTAAATTGAACAAAATTTTTACTCAGTTTCTAGTAAGTGTTAGGTTATGTGTTATGAATTGGAAAGTCGATGATGATTAAAAATGCTTCTATCCTTACCAAGCTATGGTCTAGTGAAAGAAAATGGCACTAATACAATAATCACATAAATCAATGTATAATTACATTGTGGTAACATGCTGTGTAAGAAAAAGCAAATGTGGTCCTAAGAGCTCTGGGGGAGGAAGAAAGCATTACAATACCATGATGTAGAAAAGATGTAGAAGAGGGAACTGCCCAGAGCTGGGGAAATGAGAAGAAGCTTGGTAAAAGAGAATATTCAGAAATTTACTTTTACCCTGAAAGAAATGAAAACTCTTTAAAGAGTTTTAAGTAAGTGTGGATGAAGTATTGGAATAATTATTTGTGTTTCAAAAAATATGCACAGAAAGTGGAAGAAAGATTGGTTTCAGGCAGACAAATAGACTTGCCATTCAATCCTCCAATTCCTCTACTAGGTATATATCCAGAAGTCTAAAAATCACACTGTAACAAAGATATTTGTACCAGAATGTTTATTGCAGCCCAATTCATAATTGCTAAGTCATGGAATAAGCCCAAGTGCCCACTGACCCACGAATGGATTAATAAATTGTGGTATATGTACACCATGGAATATCATTCAGACTTAAAAAAAGATGGAGACTTTACCTCTTTCATGTTTATATGAATGGACCTGGAACATATTTTTCTTAGCAAAGTATCTCAAGAATGGAAGAAAAAGTATCCAATATACTCAGCCCTACTATGAAACTAATTTATAACTTTCATATGAAAGCCATAACCCAATTATAGCCCAAGAATATGGGAAAAGGGAAAAGGAAGGGGAGAGGATGGGGGACGATGGGTGGAGGGAGGGTAATTGGCGGGACCATACCTTGGTGCATCTTACAAGGGCACATGTGAAACTTACTAAATGTAGAATATAAATGTCTTAACACAATAACTAAGAAAATGCCAGGAAGGCTATGTTAACCAGTTTAATGAAAATACTTCAAATTGTATTTAAAACCAGCACATAGTACCCCATGACTGCATTAATGTACAAAGCTATGATTTAATAAAAAACAAAAAGGAAAGAAAGAAAGGAAGGAAGGAAGGAAGAAACGAAGGAAGGAAGGAACGAAGGAAGGAAGGAAGGAAGGAAGCAAGGAAGGAAGGAAGGAAGGAATTCTGTACATCTGTAGGAGAGCTCTCACTGCACAGATTGGAATATTGATGAAGACAGGGGGAAGTAGAAGGAAAACCAGCAGAATTTAGTAGTGGACTGGATACGTAGAAGCCATGAAAGTATATTTTGCTCCTATAAGAGGCCATAAGAATATTAGCATTAAGGTAGATGAAGCAAAACATCTACTTAGGTTATGGTATGAAAACTTCTCCAGCTTTTGTTCCATCAGATGGGCGTCCTGCAATATGGATAGAAAATTCTTTAACATTGATATCTCTAAATGTAAAGAAATCCAAACATAAATGTCCTTTTCCTGGTTAATCATGGCTGTGCTTTCATGGTCTATAGGAGATCCATCTAGTATGTGTTATTCACATGAAATTTTTGTCTCTGAATTTTTATTTACATTAATTAGACTTATGCAGAAGTTATCTCACATTCTAGATGAACATTATCCTGGATTTGAAAGGCATTGCTTAGGATTTATCATTTGTAAGGGAACTGACATTTCACTAGGGAAGACTATCTTTAAAATGTTTAGGATTTTAGGCTGCTAGGCAACCCAGCACAGTAACCCAAAAGCACTTTAAAAAATAGTTTGTGTGCGCTAACCTCTTCCAATGGGTGCATATCCAAAAATGACTGGACATCCATGTATATTTTCCAGAAAACTCTCTTTTTAACTCCTACAACCCATCTTTGTCCACAATAAGGAGGTCTAATGTGAGATGAGAATCGACTCACAAATACCATGAAGGTAACATGATCAGCAGCAACTTTCACATTTGAATTCAGTTAAGCTTATAATTGAGATTCTATTCTTTTTTTAATAATTGTTACTGAACAATTTAAAACATGATAACAATTGCTCTTATCACCTGAGTTATCCCATTTTTCTAAAAGTCAAAGGTAGGCCTTCAACAATTTTGTACGAGTGGTCTGACTACTGAAAAACTGAGAATTCACAAGATGAATTTTCCCATTCATTTTGAACTTGTTCAGTTTGACTTTTCCTCTCAAGACAAAGCTTCCTACAAAATCAAAGGAAATAATAAAATTCTCAGTTGTCAAATTGGTTTTCTTGTCAACCTATTCTACAGTGTCCCTTTTTCTGGATGTTGATTTCTTATTAAAAGAACAAGGTGCAGGCAATTTCATTTATCCCAGTTTTTTTTTTTTTATATTGATATTTGTGTCTTCTTCTGAGAACACCTACTTCCTGACAATGCTGCTGACAATGTCACCCCCAATGTGACAGTTTCATTATTTTATCCATAGTCTATGGGCTAGAAAAATTCAACACACTCTAAGTTGAAACAAACTTCAGCTTGGAAACCTAAAGAGATAATGTCATTTACGAGTAGAAGAATTTAAATCAAAGATCTTATGCAAAATAGAAAATCAGAAGAAAGGCAAGGAATATGACATTGAAAGTCTAATAACCCCTCTGCTTTTATATCAAATTTATCTTTCTATTTTGAATTGTATGGGCACTTATATTTGCTTCTACGTTCCTTTTGCAGCTTTTTACTTTAGTAATTTTTCAGTAATTCTTGAGTTACTGCATTTCTTTTCATGTTAACCTTTGCTTGTTAAATAAAAATAGACTCCATATGCCTCATTTATAAAAGTAATATTTTACTCATTAGATACATATAAAATATAGGAACAGGTGATAATAAAAAATCATCTATGGTTCTAGCATTTGAAGAGAACCACCAAGCCCATTTTTCCCCCACAGTGTTAGAATGATAAGACCAAGAAATCATTTCAAATGTATTATATCTTTTATAAAGACCCAAAACAAAATTCTACAACCACACCAATGCATTTTGGGGGCCATGCCCTTGAGTTTTACTATGTCGCTCTCGGTAGAGTGCTGTAGCATCACAGCTCACAGCAACTTCAAACTCTTAGGCTTAAGCGATTCTCTTGCCTCATCCTCCCAAGTAGCTTGGACTACAAATGCCCACCACACCATTCTTAGTGTTGCCACATGTGCATGAATGATGCAAACGCTGCTTCGGGTTCATGTATGCATAGATGCACTGGTGGCAATGTGCGCTTAGCCTAATTTTGCTTTGAGTCACTGCCATGAAATTATCAACATTTTAGAACAAAATGACTATTTTAAGAATTCTAAATGGTATTTTATTTCATTTAAGGTTATTTCATTTATAGCAGCATTTGAAACAGTTTTGCCTGAACTGTTAATTGAAGAGAAGTTAAAAATCTTCAAATACCACAATGACCAGAAAAATAATTCAATGTATGAAGCTAGATGGAGCATCTATTGCCCTGAACAGCATCACTTCCTAGATGCTGCTCAGATTAATTCAAATTAGAGTCTATTTTAGGATCACTTAACTTGGAAAAATGAATAATGTATATATCATTTTTGGAAATTTCCTTCTTTCCATTTATCCTTTTTTCTTTAGCCTAAGAATTAAATACTTAAGGTTTGCCTACATTTTTTCTAAAATGGTGTTTCAAAACACCAGGCTTTGAAACAAGACATATTCAGACTCTCTACTTTTATGTTGGGAGATCTTTTAATTCTATGGTCTATAAGAATCCCCAGAGAAAAATCAAATCGCTTTTCTCTTGGACATTTCTCCCCTTACAGTTATTTAATAGTAAACTCCTTAGAACTAACACTGACTGAAGCTGATGTGAAATAATGAAATGTATCACACACATCATGGCATTGCAATGTTAGTACTCATTGGCTGCTGACCTGGACAATTGGGCAGTGGGTAGGTGAGGCCTTGGTTATAGGAATCAAGATTATTCCAAGCAACGCTTACAAGTAGAAAGGCCAATAGACCTATAGTCAAAAAAAAAAAAAAAAAAAAAAGGCTCAATTTGAATTCCAAAATTTAATACTTGTGCTTTACTTGACCAATTCCTGAACCATTCACAAAGGATTCCCAACAAGTATTTATTGAATAAATGAGTGACTAATTCCCAGCAATTTAAGAATTGACAAAATTTTATATTACTATTGAACTGACCACAAACAATTGTGTTTTTTCTAAAGTCATTGACATGATATTTTTCTTTGTTTTTTTTTTAAAAAGAAACTTTACATTGTTTATAGTAGATGCTATCTACTGAATGCTTTAGAAATTGATGCCTGACATTACATTGTTTTCCTGTGATTTTATCTACACCAAACTGCTAAAGAACAGCAACCACAATGAAAATAATTGGGCCTTACTTTTGCTAGATGAACACACACCGTTTCCATTCTGTTTTCTAATTATGCACCTAACCTGTGAACATCTTGATGATCCCTGATATCTTGAGAGCCACCCTAACATTTAGTATAGTCAGTGTATCTTAAATCCTCCCATACCTGAAGAAATGGGGAGGTTTCTGGAAACATGTGAACGTTGGCTAGAGGAAGCATATGGTGGCAAAAAACTACATTTGAACCTACTTTTCCTTGTGATAGCCTCCCAAAGCATATTCGGCAGACATCTCTTACAAGATTATGACAAATCACATACATCGGCTCATTCAAAACCCATTTCAAACCACTTTACCTCGTCTCCCTCTATTTTACCATCCTAGGTTTCTTCATACTGAGAGGTAGTGAGATTGCTGGGCAACATTTGCCTCTTTCTTCTTATCCATTCCTACAACTTGGACTAAATCACTAAATAAGCAATAACCAGCCATCTTTCAGCCAAAAGAACAAAACAAAACAACAACAACAACAAAAAACACCAAAAGAATTGAGTTCGCCAGTTTCTGATGGTGTTATTGTGGTATATATGTTCCTGAGCTGTTTTTCTTATGACAAATACAAACCCTTTATTTCTTTAAATTACTGAAGAAAGAGAGCTCTGTCCTTGCATTTGAATACATTGCAGGCATCCTCAAACTTTTTAAACAGGGGGTCAATTCACTGTTTCTCAGACCGTTGGAGGGCTGGGCTATAGTTTAAAAAAAAAAACAAAAAAACTATGAACAAATTCCTATGCACACTGAACGTATCTTATTTTGAAGTAAAAAAACAAAACAGGAACAAATACAATCACATCACCTCCTATGGCCCACGGGCCGCAGTTTGAGGACCCCTGCGTCTACACTCTTTTTTTTTTACTTATTTCTTTATTTGTTTTTATTAAATCATAGCTGTGTACATTGATACGATCATGGGGCATCATACACTAGTTTCACAGACCGGTTGACACATTTACATCACACTGGTTAACATAGCCTTCGTCTACATTCTTAATGTCAAGTCCCCCCTCTGGAATGATTTCTTTGATGTCTTAAGTCAAATACAGAGACTTCCATCCCTTCTGTTCCCACACCACTTTAAAACAAAAATGTTTTCTAGATGTATAAACCATAAGCGTACAAATTAAAGGGCATGGTTTGATCTCGTACAAAGCGAAGAACACAGACCACGTGAAGGAGGATTAGCAGAAACCCTAAGTGCCCTTTCCTGCAGCTTCTATTCACCACCCTTCACTTTTCCCCAACATCAGTCACCAGTCTTTCCTGTTTTTTGAATTTATATAAAGATGATCACACAGTATGTTACTTTTTTGTGTCTGGAATCTTTACAAAAAGTAATATGTTTACTAAATTGATCCTGTTGATTTTGTATAGCAGTACTTCATTAATTTTCCTTGTTGTTTGGTATTCTATTGGATAAATATACCACAATTTATCCAATTTACTGTTGATTGATAATTGGACTGTTTCCAGACCTTGGCAATTAAGAATAATACTTCTATAAACACTCTCCTGCGTGGCTCTTAGTGCACATATGGAAAGGTTTCCATTAGGTTTATATATCAGAATGAAATTACTGAGTCATAGAATATGCATTTGTTTAACAGCATTACCAAACACTTTTACAAAGTGCTTCTACAAATTGGGCTCCTACCAGCAGTGCATGAGAATTTCAGCAGCCCTGCATGGAGCAGAGTGCTTGGTATTTCAGCCAATTTTATTTCAGTTACTCTTATGGGTGTGAAATAAAATTTCACTGTGGTTTAACTATGTGTTTCCCTGATAATGAAAAGAGTCAAAACAATTCATATGCATACTAGCAATTTAGATAGCATATTTTGCAAAGTGATTGTTGAAGTCCTTAGCACATGTAAAAATTTTTCAATTGATCTGTCTGCCTTTTTTCATGTGGATCTGGAGAAGTTGTTACATATTCTCTATATAAACACTTTTCAGTTAAAGGTAATATAATTTCTCCCACTTTGTGTCCAACCTTTTTCACTTTCTTAATGGTGATTCTCTTTTTAATGTAGTCTAGTTTATTTAAAGCTCCTTTATGGTTAAAATGCTTATATTCTACTTAATAAATATTTTTCTGCTTCCAGATCTTATCTTCTGGTAACCCTATTGATTAAACTTTCATATTTAAATCCACAACACACCTGGAATGAATGTTCGTGTAGGATATGGGGTGAAGTCATGATTTATTTTCTGAAGATGAATACCCATATACATTGTTTCTTTCTTAAAGGCAAAATATGTGGCATCTTAGATTGAATGAAATACAATAATTTTCTAAATAATTTTCTAAATTAACTATGTTTTCTAATATAACTATTTCTATGCAATAATAGAATATAATCTGGCATACTAAAAATCAATCAAAAGTTTGTAATAGAGATGACAGAAACTAATGGTTTTAAAAATCAAAAATGATTTACTTTAAAAAATGTTATGTAAGAGAGGACAAAAATTACTTCACAGAGTTAGAATAATTTAATAAATAAATTAATAAATAAATTTAATAAATTAAATAATTTAGAAATATTAATATAAATTTATGGGTTACAATAAATGTTACCAGGTCTATGACCTAATCTGATACATATACACTGTTGGAACACAAAATTTTGATCCTAATATTATTGTTCCCTGCCATTAGCATGGAGTGGATCTGTGTTTGAACAGGGGAAATCAAGTTGCACCTGGAATATCTTGACGGTGGCGGCAAGCGTACTTTTAAAGATGTTAGGAATAATGCTAAAGAGGACAATAGTCCCAAATGAAAGGATAAAAACAAAAATAACAACTAGAGTTCGCTGATCTGACATTAGCCCATGATATTAAAAAGGGAAAATTATATAAATTATGCTAACGTAAAGTCATAAGAGTTGAAAATATTTTAATTCCCTAAATGGATAAACCCAAAATTATGTTAATACCATCTTGAAGTTTTTATCAGTGTGTAAGTTGAATATCACATATGTTAACTGTCACTACCATCACATTAAAATTACTCCCTTTGGCTTTCTGGTAACTGTAGCGATATTCAGCAATGAAGTATGCAGCACTTTTCTAGAACGAGTTTGCGAATTTGTCAGACCTATCACAGTCCTGACAGTCATTCCAGAAAAAGAGTTCCAAACTTGCTTTAAAGGGTGTACTAGATGCTAGTGTTGGTACATAGCTTCCCGAGAGGAGGACTTCCAAGGTGACCATAGTGATAGTCAGCAATGAGGTATGTAGCACTTTTTCTAGGATAACTTTGTGAACTAAATTGACCACGTATATCCAAATTATATACTAACATATAAATCTTATATACATATTCAAAATTATATCTAATATGCTTATATTTTGTCAATTATAAGTAAAACTTTTATAAGATTAATTGGGTATACAGAGATTTAGAAGACTAGAAAGAAAAGAAAAAACAAAGAAAAATCTTCCTTGAAGATTGAACATTATTTAAAGCAGTAGTTTGCAATAATGTCCCCTGACCACCATCACCACAGAATTTGTTAGAAATGCTAACAAACGGGCCTTTCCTAGATCTGCTGAGGCAGGAGCTGTGGTGGTGACAATCAGCAATCCATTCTTCAAACTCTCCCAGCGATTACAATATGTATTACAATTTGAGAACCACTGATCTAAAAGAACTATTTATATTATTATGTCTGAGCTTTAAAGCTAATTTTATAGAACATTTAACACTGACCCCCACATCTTTCACAAGGACTTAAGTAATGATAGACCAAATAAAGAATCCATGTTTTCTCTGCACTACTAAGTTAGTCTTTCTTAGACCCTACTAGACAAGAAAGTGCTAAAGTATAAATTTGAATCTAAATATGTCTTCCTATAAAACTAAATTTCATTTCTGTGCCATTCTCTTTCTTCCCTGAAATTTAATGTAAATTTTTCAACAAATAAAATAGAAAGTAATTTGGCTAAGATGAGCTTCTACCATATCTTAGGCTGTGTGTGGTGGGGGCATCTCTAATCTTCATAGACTGTGTATGAAAAGGAGAAATAAAGTGGGAGCACAATTTAAGGGTATGTGGTACACCCTCTGGGTGTGAGACTCAAGTAAAACAGGGACTTTGTGAACAAGTGCAAACACTGGAATATAATTGCTTGTACCCTTATATTAATCTAAAATTAAAAAAAAAAAAGAATATTCCATTTAAAAAGACAGAGGTTTAAAGAAGCTAGGGACCAAGGTTAAATTATCATCTAAAGGACCGTGGCAAGCTAGTGTAGGAGCAGAGAATGCCAGTCTAAATCTTCCTGGATTCATAATCTTTTTTCTTTCCATGAGCATGCTGGTTCCCCAGGATCATACACTTGTAATTTATACACCATACGTGTTCAATAAAAGTTGATTAGCTTCCAAAAACTGCAAAATTAACTCAGACCAACATGATGGTCCATTTAAAGGGGAAAGCAAGTAAATTATTGGTGAATTTGGCAAAGATGGTGTCATGAAAACGTTTGGATTTTTACAGGGTAAACATTTCGGTCATTCTATAACCTCAAGTGCTATCCTTCAGTGCACTTCAAAAGAATTTATAACACAGATGTTAAAAGACGGTTTATAACTTTTTCAATGAAAAATAATCTGAATTTCAACACCTTACAAAGCATATGATACTACTGTGAAGTATTCATGGTGCATTTCATTTAACTTACCTTCCAGATAATTTCTTAAAAAAAAAAAAAAAAACCAAGACTCAATTTAATTTTAAAATAATTTTAAAATCACATGAAATGACATAAGGAGATGAATGCAATAGTTGCTAATGTTTCTTGGAGGAGTCATGGGGCAAGGGAAAGAAAGAAACAGATTAAAATGCTGAAGACATTTGTTATTTGAATAGCAGCAGGAATGGAAAACACACAGGGGTAACATTTTAAAGCTGTGTGTGGGAGGTACTTGCACAAAATATTTTGTCAACAGGATTTCTGCGTACACCTCTCACACACTGCTTAGGAAATTTACCCCAGAATAGAGATTCTCAACTTTTTTTTTTATCCCTCGCAAGCTGTCTGGCCTATGTAATTAAAGTCCGCCAGCAAAATAGTATTCAGGTGCTGGCAAAATTCATAGGTCTCCAGCCTTTGCCACCGAGGGACAGAGGTAGGCATTTTCATTTCACTCAACAGCAATGGTGAAATAACATTTCTCTCATGTGCCTTCTAGAACAATCCTCACCACTAGTCTCTTACTAGTTTTCTCTGCCAGCTCCAAATGACATGTCCCCTCTATTTTGCTGGTGGACATTCACTCTCTTCACACATATTTATTAATATTTGATGAAATGCATGCTAACATCTTGAACCATTATTCATGGTAACAATAAAGAAAATCATTTGTAAGTTCTCTATAAGAGCACATTGCAAGGCTGAATCTGTTGTGAGATGCTAAGAGTCACTCTTTTTTTTTTTTTTTCTTTCCTTATTTACAAGCATGTTACCTGAATGTTCCAAGACATTACTGTGTATGCTTTTCAACTTTTCAAGAAGTTGAAAGATTTGCAGATTAACAAAACTTGTAGATTAATTAACTCAAACTCTCCTTAAAAAGTCTGTTTCAGTTATTTCAGAGAATATGCAGAGAATATCTTGCATGTTCTCCAAAAAAATTACAGCCATGATGCAATACCCTGGGTATGACTTCCGCACTCAAGGGGAGGACCTTGGCTTTAAACTACTGATGGTGCCTCTGTAAAATTGCAGAATGCTGCCTGGGGCATCTCTTATTAATGCAGGCAAAAGTGTGCAAACCTCGTTTAGCAGTGCTCTTTCCTTCCATCTTTACTAAAAATCACAAGTAACACAATCCTTCACCAGAATGGGGATATACTACTTTCCCATCTCTATGTCATAGACTGTTTCTGAGATTCCAAATCAGCACGGCTTCCCCCACGTCTCAGACGACCCTTTGCACCTGGTTCCTTTATCTTCTACATCCAACTTATGTTATTCTCAGCCTCTAAATTTAGGATCTTTACTCAATATGGAAAGAAAATGACTCCCACTATCCCAGGTCCTCCTTAACAAAAGTTATTATTTCTTCAAAATTCATTCCCAACACCCATAAAGATAGATTTGATCAACGTTTTGTCAAATTATTTAACTTTCAAACTAACATATTTTTAAGTGAAAAAGAGTTATATTGGGACCATTGGCCTAAACCAGAATTAACCCAGGAAGACCAAAATGGATGGTTAGGCTACCTCTGGATTGCTGACTACTTCCAATATCAGCTTAACCTCTACAAGACAGACAAGCTGCTACAAATGTAGTCATTTGTTATAGTAATGTCCTTTGTTGACTACTCTATCATAACCTCTAGGGTAGAAGAAATGAGAAACATATTGCTTCTATCCTGATAGAATGCACAATTCAATAAAGGATTACAGAATTTTTTAAAAAAATTAATAAAAATAAGGATAATACGAAGCTAACTAATAGATAAGATACGAATTGAACTATATAGTGCAAGTGCTAAGGGAACACAGAAGGAGAACTTAACTTATTGGCCAGTTTTCACAAACGTGTGTGCATGTGCACATGTGTGGTATGGTCTCTGTGGCAATTTAATTCTTCTATTCTATCCCACCCCATAAACAGACATGCCTGTGTTCTAATACAACTTTACAAAACTAGGCTGGGGATAAAGTAGGCTTATAAGTTGTAGTCTTCCAACCCCTGTCTTAAGACTATGCCTGAATGAATTAGGCTCACTCTCCACCTCAGGTATAATCAAATGAGGAAATCTTTGGTGTGATGTTCAATGTGCATTTCAAAAAGAATCATTTTTCATAGGTGTGGACTTTTTTTTTTTTTTTAATCCTAGAAAACATGCTTCCTGTTTTTGTGCCTATCTTTGTATCTCTAGTAATCACATGAGTCCACAGTTAATATCTGATGAGATCCTACAATTTTCACTGGCTCCTGACCTGGTAGATTTGACACAGACAGACTTCATAAACCAGTATGAAAGTTTGTGTCACTCTATAGTCATTACTATCTGGCCGGCTTTAGAAACGTTACCATCTATAACACTTTTAAATTTGTTACCTGTATAAGCAGACAGCCATTTCCTAGAAACATAATATTCTCACTTATAAAATTATTTTATTAGTAACTATAAGAAACTAAGAGAACGAAGAGAAATATCCTGAGGAATAAATATCAAAGTAGCACATTACATTCTGAAGTTCATTATCATTCTTTACCCATTCAATGAACATTTAAGAAAAAATAGTATTACGTGCTGGATTAGATACTAGGTTGCATTTATAAATAAAACAGGCTGCATCCTGAAGATAATTACAGTCCAGAGTGGGTATTGGATTCTTCATGTAGATTATTTAATTATTAAATTTGAGCATTCTTTGTAACAACTGGTTTTAGTGCAAGAGCAAATTTTATAATCAAATACAAATAACTCTAGAAACAAGTCATTTTACTGTCAGGGATTTCATCAATTTCCAGGGATCGCCCTCTCCCCAAGTTCTCAGTAATGTTTAAATATGTCCATGAAGTAGACTCTATTTTTGCTTATCTTCAATCACTTGACAGGAGAACAGATTCTGAAGCCTTACTCTGAAGGCCAGAATGTGTAAATGCAGATCTTTGAATAACTGTTCATCTTCCCTGGATGTCATCAGTGCTACTGAGAGAAGCGCTTGGTGTCCACAGCTTTGGTAATGGTTATGCCAAAATCCCTAAGACGTTCTGCAATGAATTTATTCTAATTGGATTTATTGTCCCCATTATCAATGGAACCTTGTTTGAGGTTCCAATATTCCTCCTGGTTCTTTCTAGACCTTTGCCATTTAATCCAAGTAATATCTTTATGGTAAGAAAATATACTTTCTCCTCTTCAACTAAAACTCCAGGATGCCAAACAGGAAAAAACTGCTTGGATTTTCATGTCTGTGACCCAGATTCATGTCTGATTCAGTTCCGGCCATAGACAGCAATGCTCCTACAAGGACACCCAGGAAGGTTGGGGTCATCAATATGGATTCCCCACCCTGCACAGCCAACAGTCCCAAACTGCCTTCCTTTCTTACTTCAATATTTGGAATATGTAATAAAATCAGCTACTGATCTGGAAACAGCCCTCTTTTTAAGGAGCTTCCAGAAAACATGCATTTATACTTTTGAATCCCAGTTTATGAATCTCCTATACCTAAGGACATTACAAATGCAAACAGATGCATGGGGCTTTGTTTCTGTCTGATCTTAAAACTTCAACATAACTATTTTGGGGAAGAGTGAGTCTTAACCTTACTTGCTACATAAGCATCTTAGTTCAAATTCTTGTTCACACAGAGCTAATTTATAGCTTATTTGTTTGATAATTAACATTCATTAATTACAGTAAAAATCAGTGTAGCAAAAGCTTTCATTTAGGATAATAAAAGCTCCAAAGACCAATATTCACACCCTAACAAAGAGACAAAGTTGAATGACATATAAAATTATAATTTTTTTTTGTGGGGGGGAGCATCAGAGAGATAAGGTTGCAAAGTAACCCGAATTCCAAAGAGGAATAAGACTTTCCAAGGATAGACAAAATGCAATAAGTATTCAACCTTTGGCAGAATTGAGGAAACAGAGGTGGCCACCATAGAGACACATAAAAAAGGATCCATTTACAATGTGATATATTATATAAGGTCAAGTATGCTAACATGTTAGTTCAGAACAGAGACAACAGACAGGCAAGTCCAAATCTACTTTCAAGGTATTTTCCATGGAGCTTCATAGGTGCTCAGCGGAGAGACTGAAGATAGAGCCAAGACCAGAAAGAGGTGTGAAGACCTTTATTGGCGTTGTTTGCAGGCAGACATGACACATTGCCTGCTTCACAAACTATTTTTCTGCAAAGCAAATGTTTAAAACCACTTGGGAAACAGCAGTAAAATTGTCACTCTTAAGACACAAACAAAAATCCACAGTGACTAGAGGAAAAGTAGCACAAGAAACATTCTGTACCCCTGGGAAAGGAATAGTAAATTATCTTGGGCTGGGAATCCTACACTGATACCAAGCAGAAGCCTGAAGCTATTAGAGAAAAAAAACCAGGAATCTCCTATCCAAGACTATGTGCAGATAAATTGGAAAATTGGAAAAGACTCATCCCCAAGACTCATGTATACAAGAGGCTACTCAATAACAGACTGAATAACAGAACATAGATCAGCCCCACAACAAGCCTCGCACTAAGTAATCCAGAAGCAGTAGTCTGTCAATCGGAGGAAAAGCAAGAACATAGAGACACTCTCAACTCCCATACCCAGGGTATGACAGAAGTACTACGTGCATTCCAAGGACTACTAACCTTTATCATCCTCTCCATTGTTCTACACATGAACACTGGTATTCAGTTGAAATTTATGACCCTCAGAAATAAAAGAAAAAAATCCCAACTCATTGGCATGAGATACCACTCTTGAAATGCTGAAGACTCAAAAGAGCCAGCTGTTGAAACCATCAGACAAGGACTTTAAAATAGCTAGAATTCACATCCTAGGAAAGAAGTATAAATGGTCCACAAAGCACATGAACACACAGGGAATATTGAAAGAGTGATTTTTTTTTTTTTTGGCCCCGGCTGGGTTTGAACCCACCATCTCCAGCATAATTAATCTATTTTTAAAAATTAAACAAGAACACTAGGAATAAGAAACATGATATTAGGAATTAATAATTCCTTTAATTGGCTCATTATTAAACTCAACACAACAGAGTAAAGAAATAATGACTATGAAGAGAACTAATATAAATTACCCAACTGCAAAACTAAGGAAAAAAAAAAAAAAAAGAAGAAGCAAAGAAAATAGAAAAAAGTCTCAAAGGACAAAATTGGAAGGACTAAAACATGAGTAATAGTTAATTCCAAAAGACTTTGAGAAAGCAAATAGGACAAAAATAAATGAATAAATAAATAAACTTAAAAAAGGCAAAAATAAATTATCAAAGTAAAGAAGTTTATCAAACCATAAATACAAGAAATTAGAAATCCCAAGCAAAATAAATATGGGGAGGAATTTAAAAAAAAAAATGAAAAATTCAGATGAATACCAAACATAAAGAAAAAATTCTGAAGACAAAGATAAAGAGAAATATGCAAACACATTACATACATACAAAAAATAAAAATAAGAATTAAAGCAAGACCTTTGTCAGATATTATTGAAGCCTGAAGAAAATCAAGTAACGTTTTTAAAGTACCTTAAAAAAAATTGTTAACACAGAATTTTATATCCAGCAATTATTTAAAAATTAGATGAGGGAGAGATAGAGAAAAAAAAAAAAAGACTTTCAGACAAAACTTGAAAGAATTCATTTCTAGAAGAAATTCACTATAATAGTTATTAAAGGAAATTCTTCAGGCACAAAAAACATAATAATAGAAATTCAATCTAGACCAAAAGAATAGGATTATCTGAGATAATAAAAATAAAGACAAATATAAAAGATAATTTTTCCTATTTTCAATGGCTTTCATGCCTTGTTAATATGCTTATTTAGTTCACTATTAGAGGTATTTATAACTAATTTAAAAGTAAAATAGATAAAAGTAATTCAAAGTTTAGAGGAAAAATTAGACATGCTTTTGTATGATTGTAAAGGACTACATTATATGTAAAATGGCTATTATCACATAAGGATAGATGTGAAACTTAGAGACCCATATTGTAAACCTTAGAACATCAAATGCAAACTTAAAACCAATATCATGAATAAGTAAATAGAAGATAAAAATAATAAAACTGCTTAATTATAACAAAAGAAAAAATGGAATAAAATTATTAATATAGTAATAGAAATCTGATAATACCAATTACTATGTTAAAGAAAAAAAATCTATAAGTTATCAATTAAATGGCAGAAAAGCTCAGAAAAGCTCAAACAAGTAAAATTGAACCATATGCTCTATAAGAAACTGACTTTAAATAGGAAGACATAGATTGGCTAAAAGCAAAAGGATTCATTTGCTAATAAGGACAATTTGACCTCATCCTTTCCAGTCTGTGCTCCATATTTCTTTCTCTTTTTTCACTGGTATGGCTAGACTTCGAGTACTACATTGAATAACAGTAGTGAATGGAGGCCTCCTTGTCTTATTCCAGATTTTGGAGGAAAAGCTTTCCACTTTTCCCTATTAAAGCATGATACTTCCTGTAAGTCTGTCATATATGGCTTTTATCATTTTGAGGTAAGTTCCTTCTATACACAGTTTTTGAGAAAAAGAACCAAAGTTGTAAATTTATAAGATCCTGATTTAAAGATTATTTGTGATGCTGGAAAAGTCAAGATTTACAGTATCAAAACATAAACATATAGATAACAAAACACAAGAGAAAAACCAGACATAGAAAAATAGATGTGGTAAATTGAATTTGAAAATGGTGCTAAATTAATTCAACAGAGAGAGGATTACTTTTTCAACAAATTATGCTTAAATGATTAGATATCCTATATAAAACTCATTCAATCTACTTAGTCTCAAACTAAATCATAAATCTATATATAAAATCTAAATCTATAAGTTCTAGAAAAAAAAAAGAAGAAAACCATTGTGATATTACCTAAAGCAAAGATTTCTTACATAGGATAGGAAAAAACAAACTCTAAAAAAAATTGATCAGAGGCACTTCACTAAATTGAATACTTTCATCCATTGATAGATATACTTAAAAAGAGTCACACAGTATAAGAAAAAAATTGCAAAATTCATATTTGGTAAAAGACTTCTATTGAGTATATATAAAGAATCTCTACCACTCAAGTATGATAAAACTAATTAACTAAGAAATGGGCAAAAGTTTTGAATAAATATATCATGTAAGAAGAATTATAGGTGACAAATAAGAGACTAAACATAATACATTATTAAAGAATTGAAAATTAAATCCACATTGTGACACTGCTATCTAATCCAATGGTTAGAGTGGAAAAGAATCTGATTAATTCCAGGTACTGAAGTGGATAGGAGCGGTGAGTGCTATCGTACTGGTGGTTATACAAAATGATACAGCCACATAGGGGCACAGTTTGGCAGTTTCTCCATAAAATCTGGCACTCCTCCCCCCATTTGTAGAAAATAAATGAAAGCATATGTCTGAACATTAATATTTACAGCAAATGTATGAATACCTACGTCTAAGAACAGCCAAATATTTATCAGATACTGAATGGATGATGGTGGTACCCTCTTACAAAAGCAATACTACCTACTCATGATGAAGAATAAGCTACAAATAAATGCAACAGCATTGAATCTCAAATACATTACTCTATTTGAAAGGAGCCAAAGCCTCCATACCCATGATTCAATTTACACGACATTGTAGAATAGGCAAAACTGTAGAGGTATAAATAAAATCATAGGTTGACTGTGGGTAGAGTTGGAGGAATAGAACAATTCTATTCAATCATGAGGGAAATTTTCATAGTAACAGGGATATTTTATATCTTGGTTAAAGTGTTGATTACATAGTAGTATGTTTGTCATACTCCTCAACTATACATAGTTAATGGCTGATTTATGTATCTATTTTATGTAAATTATACTTTAATGAATCTGATGATCTTTTTCAAAATCTCTTCTTAGATAATTCCTATAATAATAAAATAATAGATATTACTTTACTTTATTTCTGCTGACTGTGAGGAAAGAAAATAATATGAGCTTCATATCTCAATCTTCATAAATGTCAAGGAAAATTTAATGCTAACCACTTGGAAAATATTGTCTGGCTATTCCTATTTGCCTCCATAATGATTTTTTCAACTGGGCATATCAAGATAAAGTTTACTGTATTGGATATATAAAATAGCAAACTCAAAAAGGAAATAAAAAGGATGTGCAGGAAACTTCTCCAGAGAATGACTCAAATATTATTGTACGTGGGAGCATCTTGGGTCAAGAAGTTAGCGATGAGCTAACATCCTTTAATAGCACAAAGCTGAGCCTCACAGCACAGGTGGGTCTGAATATAACCCAGCAGCCACTTCTGTGTAAAGCAAATGTGATTCACAACCTCAAGGTGTCAACTCTGAATTTTAGCCAAAAGTTTAAGGGTCATGCTGACAATTAAAAAAATAATAAAAATTACTCATAAAATGATTAATAAATTTAATATTTGTTTTCCAGATCCAGAATTGATTTCTTTCTCCCCCAAATCTAAATGTCTATGTGAAATATGCAGTATTGACTTCACTGTTTTTCTCTAATTTCATAAGATGAAATTGAAAACTATTCCACTTTAATAGTTGAGAAATTTTAATGCTTATTTTAAAGCTCATTTTAATTTAAAAATTTGATGTGTATAATCTAGGTAGAGCTGTCCCAGATTATCACTGAAGCTGCTCTGGACTATGACATTAGAGTTAAGTTTCAAGAGAACCTTTGCAACATTATACAGAATTATTTTTTACCTGTAAGAGTTACTGACATCAGCATCTCTCTGAAGAAATTTTTGTGTTATGACAACATTAAGATTTTGTTTTGTTTTGTTTTACAAGAAAGGCAAAATCCCTCATGGAGTCAACCATTGTTTAGAGCAGCACCCATATGAATACCAATTTAGTCACTCCAAAATTAAATTTTTGTTTCTCTTTATGTAGAAAAATATTAAATTTATCCTGGCCTTTGCTTGTTGTATACAGCTCTTTGCAAAAGGAAAACCTTTTACTTAAATTTCACTATCACTCAGAAATCTTCCAGGGCTACATCATGACATCTATTGGTGAAATCTGTTGAGTCATCAATCTGGAGAGAAACTGTTTTTTTTCGCATACTACACAAAACCTCTTTGGCATGGTTGACATGCCATCAGCACGTCAACTCACTGTACTCAGAGCAAAGTCTTCAATTTCTCAGACTGCATCTTGTCCAAATGTTTTGCTCACTATAATTTTACATGCTGACATTATTAGTTTTTCACCAGCTGTGTAACTTTTCCTTTTCCACGCACTAAATAACTAACTTGATTCCTGAGGCTTTTGACTGACATGACTTTTAAAAATAAAACTTGGCTTTGTTTTGAGACTACAATAGCCATGTAACATAGTCACTAGCTTTACGTGCCAAAGGGTTGTAATTTACATACTGATGATGCTAAAAAAAATGTTTGGAGTCTTAGTTGCATTTATAAGTTGGAATTCCGCATAATTATTGTATCATAATTATCATCCACCAAAAATCCATTTTTCCATGCCTTAAATAATTTTCAGACACCACTGTGTTGGATAGCCAGATATGATGTTAACACACAAAGGCTAATACAACATGAAACAGAAAGGCATAAAATAACTAGAGGATAAAGTGATAAAAAAATAAAATTCCAAAACACAATTCAATTCAAATTCACGTAATTCTTACTTTGCCATGTTCACAAGCGCCAAATAACAGAGATGGAGCTAAGTCATGATGGGCAAAAATTGCTTTTTAGGTTGAAAATTTCCCTTTAATTTTTGGTTGCCCTGGTAGACCTTAATCAATCCCATCAACTAGTCAGAGCACATAAGGGAAGGTGAGAGGAAGGAATTTTTCTGGGGAGCTGATGTCATCACATTGTCCTACTCTCTTTCCAACTGAGTCATTAGTAATCAGGGGTTTCCACTACCTTGTATCAGAAAGTGAGAATGAATCCAGCCAAATAAAGTGACCCATCCTCTGTGTGCTGCTATAAAGGGCTGAAAGACTATAATGAAAGTTGTAATGATGATGCTCAGGCAATCTTCACTGCTGGCAGAGTTAGAAAAACATTCAAAATTTAAATAATGATTAGCTTGCTAATCATGATTTCTCATGGAACATGTAACAACATTTTGTAAAACTTCAATTGAGAAACCGTCTAAAGGTCATTGAAATAAAATCAGTATCTTATTATTTGGGGGTTAAACACAGAATTTTTGAATTATATTATAAAATTTAGATGTCTATACTAACGGGATATTAACACATGATAAATATGAAGTTTAATTCAGTGAGTAAAATAATGAAAGGTTCTGTAAAAATTGGCTAACAATTGGAAAGAAAAGGATAACCCCAAATATCTTAAATAAAATTATAAAATAAATTTGAGATGGATGAAATGTTTAACAACAATGAAAACCAAAAGAATTGCAAAGAACTCTAAAAACTATACTGTCTAGGAATCAGAGATACTTTCCTATTTCAAACCTATATGGTATAAAAGAAAAGATAAATAAACAGTTTAAAATTTTTATATAAAAGAGATAGCATTAAAAACATTAAAGAAATTGCTTCTCAGCCTTTTGGCCAAGATCAAGTGTAGTAATCATTCTTATCAGTTTAACATCTGAAATGGCCTCTATCCAATGACAATATAATTAACAGATTTTTGGAGCAGGGAGATGGAATTGGGGTATACTTCAGCTATTTCATGCTTCTACCTGGTATTGAACCCCCTCAGGGGATTTGGGAGGAAAAAAGCTAAAAGTAATTGTTCTAAAATATATAAATCTGACGATAGAGAATTGTATAATATACAATAGCCCCTTAGGCAAATCTACTCATCTCTTGATATCCACGTGTTTCAGGACTCCTTTAGGCACCAAAATTCAGGGATGCTCAAGTCCCTTCTATCAAGTGGAGTAGTATTTGTGCATGAAGTTCACTGCAAAAGTTTTGACAGTTTGTGCTATGGGCCATCATTTTATTTCCAAGAAACAGTTAACCTGGTCCTTTCTGATTCACCTATTCAAGTTTCACCTTGCTTGACTTATTGTTGTCAGGAGGGCTTCATTTGTTTCTATCCACACATACTTTATGTCCTTGACTTTTGTGTGTCTCAAAACTTTTGTAATGACTTTTGCATACTCTGTGCACATCCTTTCATACACGTTGTCATCTTTCAATTATTTCTAAGACCTACTACAACGTAAATGCTATGTAAATAGTTATTATATCGTGTTGTTAATCATTTGTATTATTACTTGTCTTAGTATTGTTTTATTTTTTTTCTAACACTTAGATGGGTAGTTGATTGAATCTATGGAAGTGCCACCTGCCCACATAAAGAGCTGACTGCTATAGAACAAAACAGGTGTACAGAAATGTCCAAATTATAGGAATAGATAATTCACAGAAGAGCAAATCCAAATGAACAAAAACACACAGAAGTGTACTTAATATCACTAATAGTCAGTAGAATGCAGAATGACGTTACAATTATATGGTATTAATTCTAGTGTCTACAGCTCTTTCTAATGGGAAAGAATTTTATGCATTGTTATTGGAACTGTGAAATGCTATGGACCTTTTGGAAGGCAATTTAGTTGTATCCATCCAAAAATAACTGTCATGGTAATCTACCCCATGGAAAGAAAAGTGCTCACAGGCTATAAGAGCATATGGCTAAGAACGTTTATTCAGACTTGTTTACTCCTGCCAAGAATTGCACACAAAGAGACTGCCCATTGTAAGGGGAATCACTAGCTTGACTGCGGTGTTCTACATCATGCCATATTACACAGCCATTAAAAAGAACAATTTTAAACTATAACAGATGATAGTAAGAGAGTTCCAAAATATTTTGAAGGCTAGAAAAAGAAATATCGGAAAGATAACTAATGATGTGGATTTTACTTTTGTAAATCTAATATGTGAGTATCATTTAATATTTAATATTAATCAAAAGAGATAAAAATGCATGTGGGTATTTAACTATGTATATCACAATAGAAAAAATACAGACATGCATACATTATGTTATCAAAATTATTTATTGTAAGGGGTGAGATTAAACATGCTGGTAGTATACACAAAAAGGAGAATAGAACATGTGTCCAAGATTAAAAAGGGTAGATAAATAATATTATATTAGTAACATACCATAAAACAAAGGCCACGGAAGAGCAGAAATAGAGAATAAATAAATGGGGGAGAGTGATGGAAAAATAATCATAAAAACATTCATTCTCCCTAAAATATTTTCAAATTGTTTGTGATTCTAATAAAATCACAGAACTAACATTGGAAATAGATAATTTTAAAGCACATATAAAGAATAAACTTGTCTTAAAGAGCCAAGAAATGCTGGAAAAGAGTAATTTGAGAACACTTGCTTCACTAAAATTTAAAATATGGCATGAAGACACATTCATAAAACTGTCTGGAATTAGCATATGAACAAAGGTGGATATACAGGATAAGTGAAAGTCCAGAAATAAACCCCAATACATGTGAGAATATAGTAGCTATGGTAAATGTAGCAGTTTAAATCAATGAATCAAATGAACATATTTTAAAACGTAAATAGTGTTGAAACAATTGTGCAGCCATCTGGAAAAAATAAACTTGGATTCTTATGTTGTAGCTGCTTCCTCCAGATGTCTCAAATATTTAAATTTATAAGATGAAATCATAAAAATAAATAAAATATATGAGAGTATTTAAATTATGACCTCATAGTAAGAAATTCTTCATTTAAAACATAACACGTAGTGTTAAAATGATTGATAAATTTGGCTTATGAAAATTAAAAACTTCTACAAGGCAAAGAACATCATAAACTCAGTCAAAACATATCACAACATGGAAGAAAATATTCACTATACTAGATCGCAGTGCAAATTTTTATAATATGTAAAAATCATTTGCAAATGAATATAAACAACAAGGTAAAGGATATGAACCTGAAACTCACAGGAAAAAAGAAGAAATAGGAATTTTGGTATATAAACCAATATTCAGATTCATTTATTTAAGAAATAAAATAATTTAGAGTAAATTTTTCACCTACGCAAAGTTTGGTTCATTATATCAAATGTTAAATTTAGTAAAGTCAACTCTATGGCAACATAAAAGTATATCCACATTCTTATGATGTAAACACTGAAGTATTAGAGATATAAGACCATGATTTATATAATTTACTGTTAAGATGATGTGTATATACACATACTTAAATCATGGGCTTACACATTTATATGCATATATATGTACATATATATATACATGCAGAGACAAAGAGTGAAAAACAAATAAAATAAGCAAATAAGGTAAATTGTGAATAATAAGTTAATCTGGGAAAAGAGTATATAAGTATCTTTGTATCATTTTAACTTTTGCAACTTATCTATGCATTTAAAATTATTTTTTATTATTATTAAATTATACCTGTGTACATTAGTGCAGTCAAGGGGGACAATGTTCTGGTTTCATATACAATCTGAAATATTTTCATCAAACTGTTTAACATAGCCTTCATGGCATTTTCTTAGTTACTGTATGAAGACACTTGTATTGTGCATTTAGTAAGTTTCACCTGTATCCATTCTAAGATGCACCGTAGGTGTGGCCCCACCAATTACCTTCTCTCTACCACAACCTCCTCCCTCCTCCTCCCTCCCTTGGCCCTTTCCCCATATACTTATGCTATAGTTGGGTTATAGCCTTCATATGAAAACCAAAATTTAAACAACTGAAATTTTGGTTAGAGTGAGGAGAAAGCACTCGTGTAATTTGCTGTAGTATACAATTGGCAATAACTATCGTGTGTTAAAATGCATGTATCTTTTTATCCAATGATTTCTTTTCTAGGAAATTTTCCTATCAATGTAATTCCATATGTGCAAAAAAGAAATATGTCAAAAAATACTTATGCCAGCATTGCTGAGGGTACAGAAAAGACTAGACACAATCCCTATGAATTAAATCCTGGATAAGTGAATTACAATATACACATGCAAGGGAATAAATGAAGATATTTAGGTATGAGTTAAATATAGAGACACAGACTAATATTCACCATATATCATTAATAAAAAAAGAAACTTCCACATACCTATATAGACTCACTTATTCATAGAATACTTTTAAATATATACATATAAACTGAACACCTCGTTCTGCCTCTAGTGAAGGGAACTGGATAAAGAACTACTAAATGTAGGAGGACTTTCCATAGCACACATCTTGTACTTTTGGAATATATAATTTATAATAAACAATACAAAGGAACAGACATGGAATAACATTTTTAAAGACTATTTTGATAATTTATTTAAAGGGCATGCAGGTGATAAGCTTTGAAAAAAATCAAGATGATTATCTTCCTTTCTCTATAAAACATTTTTAAGTAGTCAAATTAATTCTTATAGATTACATATATCGGCACCAATAGAATATCTTTAGAAGCTGACTATAATGATGCTTCTGAACGTTTGGGAAATTTTTTTCATCCCTCAAGAAAGGCAGCAAAATGCAGTACAGTGAGAGCAGTGCTCACCTCTCCAGTACCCTGACAGGCTAAGCAGTGAGGTGGCACCAGAGTCTTTCTCAATGCCCCTACCTGTTGGCAGTAGCTGGCATGTTTCATGTAGTCAGAATGAATTTCAAAATTTGAAACACTTCATTTTAAATCTAGATGTACAATTTATAAGCTGCATGACATTGACTTAATTCTTAGTTAGGCTTCTTTTGCCACTTCTTGCAGAGATTAAAAATATGTTGAAAAAATATTTAAAGTAGCATCTTACACACATAGTCAAGTAACAATACATATGATGATGATTATTGATTTCTTTGCTATGTTTACTCTTACTGAGTGACTAATTCTGGTCTAACACCTAGTCTTTAGTACAAAATCTCTATATTAACTACATTTTATATATGTATGTATGTATCAATTAATGAAGTGATATGTAAGAATGCTAGTAAGTAAAAATTTAATGTCCATCCCAAAAGTACTAACAGAAGTTGAGTGAAACTGTAAACTATTAGGGAAATAAGAGAGAAGTCATTTAACAATTCACAGGTTAGTTTTTCTGTCTCAGTGCTATTTTTAATCAAAGTTGAAAAGTCAGTTGCTAGTAGTTTTGTGAACATCTTCAGGTTTTGGAGAATTGATGATTAACAATGTTCTGCATTATGGTATAGTCTTATGGACAAATTAATGTATCAGAAAATAATTACCATGTTGGCCAAGTATCTTAGTTTGCTTATTTTAACCACTGAAAAGATTTATCATTGCACCCTGAAGACATCTGTCATTAGGTTCCTTGAAGATGAGTACCATGCATTGCTTTACAATACTATAGATCTTGACATCTAGCAAAAGCAGGTATTTAATAAATATTGGTGAAGTAAATGAATGAATTGGGTAGCAAACCTAGAGGATTTCCCTGGTTTCTCTGAAGATGGGGTACAGAAAAGCTAAGTCTAAAGTGGATTAACTGAGATTCAGTCCTTATGTGTCACAGACTCATTCAACTGCTTACGTTCCTGCCTTTAAAGTCAAATTAACAAGTATCTCCTCCATGATGAAGTGAAACATATGCTGTTGTAAGAGTCAATAGTGCAGAGCTCATCATTTTGTATTGCTTTGATTTGATGAGATTCTCAAAGAATAAAGTACCACATTAAATCGCGCAGAAAGTATCAGTGGATCATACATATATGCCTATGTACACCTTACCCTACAAAAATAGTCTCTGAGGTGTGAGCAAAAGGAAGGGAGAGGATCTCACAAAGCATTAGAAGCATCCAGATCTCTGAGGATGTTCCTCTGGTTTGGTTCACATAAAAGAACCGAAAACTCCTTTATTTTTCTGTTTGGCATTTTCACAATAACATTATTTGAAACATTTTTCAAATTTGCAATTCAGCAGTCATTTGTTTAAACAATTGATTATTTACTTTCCTCACTAGAATTTAAAATCCATGAAGGCAGGGAGGAACTCATCAAATAAAATAAATACGGTTTCATTATAACATCTCTAGCAAAACATCTGGCAAAGAATAGGTGTCAATAGATATTTTAAGTGTATTATCATAGCATCAGCAAAGAGTGATAGCTTGACCTCCCCATGTGGATACCCTTGTTATCCCTTCCTTCTCTTGCCTGTTTACACTGGGTAGATTTCCAACACTATGCTGGATAGTAGTGGTGATAGTGGACAACCTTGTCTGGTTCCAGTTCTAAGCAGAAATGCTTTCAGTTTTAATCCATTCAGTATGACAATAGCTGTGGGTTTGTCACAGATGGCTTCTATCAGTTTAAAAAACGTCCCATCTATGCTGATTTTCTTAAATATTCTTTTCAAAACTGGATGCTAAATTTTGTAAAATGCTTTTATGCATTTGACAACTTTTATAGAAAGAAGTCTAGAGAATCCTCAAAGAACTATTAAGAGTATCATATGGCCTTTGCTTTTACTTCTGTTTATGTAGTAGATTACATTTAAGGATTTGTGTATGTTGAACCACCTTTGCATCCCTGGGATGAAAACCAGACTTTAGATTATACTATAAGTCTATAGTGATAAAAAAAAAAAAAAAATAGTATTGCCTAGTATTGGCATAAAAACAGAGACATAGATATATGAAACCAAATAGAGAAATAATAGATGAAAACAGTCCCATATCACCCTCTGATTTTTGATAAAGCAAGCAAAAGCATACAATGAAGAAATTACTCCCTATTTAATAAATGTTGCTGGTAGAACTGGTTAGCCACATATAGAAGGTTGAAACTGGACCCACACCTCGCGCCACTTACAAAAATTGCCCCATACTGGATAAAATATTTAAATTCAAAATACAAAACAATAAAAATTCTAGAAGAAAGTGTGGGAAAAACTCTTGATAATATTGGCCTTGGAAAATATTTTATGAAGACCACATTGGCAATTGCAGCAACACCAAAAATAAATGAGATGTAATCAAACTAAAAACCTATACACAACTAAAACAGACAGCCTTTAGAATGGGAGAACATATTTGCATGCTACAAATCTGACAAAGGCCTTTTAACCAGAACCTATAGAAAATTCAAAATAATCAACAAGAAAAGAGCAAACAACCCCATTTATCAATGGGCAAGAGATGAGAACAGAACCTTCTCCAAAGAAGACAAATGAATGGCTAATACATGAACAAATGCTCATCATCTCTAATTATTAGAAAAATGCAAATCAAAACCACTTTGAGATATCAACTAATCCCAATGAGAATGGCCCACATCACAAGGTCTTAAAAACAATGGACACTGGCTTGGGTGCAAAGAGAAGGGAACACTCCTGCACTTTTGATGCGACTGCAAACTAGTACAGTCTTTATGGAAAGAAGTAAGGTGAATCCTCAAAGAACTAAAAGAGCACCTTCTACTTGATACTGCAATCCTAGTAATGGGTATCTACCCAAAAGAAAAAAAAGTCATTTTATCATAAGAACATACACACTCAAATATTTATAGCAGCACAATTTACAATTGCCAAGATGTGGAAACAACCCAAATGCTCTTAGGGTTGGGGTTAACCCCCAGCACATGAACAGATTAATAAAGTGTGATATATGTATAGCATGGAATATTATTCAGCCATAAAAAGATGGAGATTTTGTATCTTTGGCTACAATTTGGATGGATTTATAGAACACTCTCCTGAGTAAAGTATCACAGATGGAAAGACAGGCATCATGCATACTCAAAACTAATCTGAAATTTTTAGATTAACAACAATGTGCTCACACAACAGAAAAACTCAATTGAATCCAGGAAGGAGAGAGTTGGGTGCGAGGTTGGTGAGTTCTTTCCTCCCAGGAGCAATGTGAGGGTGTATGTCACACTTCCTTTGTGAGGCACATAGCAACAACTTAGATCTGGACTTACAAATGCAAGTAATGTGGCTTAATTGTATATATCTTCATATTAATTGGAAATAATTTTTTAATGAAAAAATAGTCATTTTAATGCAAAATGAGTGGAAATGCACTTTTGTTACTTGTGTGGATGGTGATAGCTGGACTGAACAGGTACTTTATATATGCAAATACATATGTATTCACAATACTCTGATTAAGCTTAAAGACAGGGGTCTATAGTTATGAGCAGAGTGTGCTGCTCTCTGACAAGCTCTGAAGCATAGAGTGAGGAACAGATATAATGTGGCCTTGTTAGCTCCTTCTGTCTTTCTACTCTTTTAACTGATCCAACTGAAAATGCATGTGGGAAGAAGAATTTTAGACTTCAAACCATAGTCCAATTGTCCAGTAGATAGTCTTTATAGTCTTTGTATTAAGTAACTTTTGCATTTGGTGCCCCTGCCTCAAAATAGACCACCATTGCTACCCAGTCTTTTCTTTCACTCTCCTAGGTTTAAATCCTTTGATTCACTCAAATCTCACTTTAAACGCTGAATAATCTTTACTGGGAGCTTTTCTCTGATCTTTTTTCAACAAATTCAATATACTACATACTCATAACCTAGTTCTATCAATCTACATATAAGGAATTAAATATACTAGTTAAGTGAAATTTAAAATTAAAATGGAGAAAAAATGGTAAGAGGACTTAAAGGTGATCTAATTCCACTCTCATTGTTAAAGAGGAAGAAACAGGTCGAGCAGTGACTGAACTGATGTTTCAGAGTAAGTTTGCTGCAGAGGGGTTGTCAAAAAACACAAATTTCCTGATACCCATGGCAGGACCACAGTAAATGGTTTCTTAATCTCTGAATTCTTATGGATAAATCATCCTAAGGACCAATTTAATATGAGTATTTGTCATTAACCTAGGCAAGTAGACACATTTTTAGAACATCAATGAACACAACCCAGTAAGTTCTGAGCTGAGAAATTGTTTGCTTGGGGAAACCCATTTTACATTACAATGTCTAAGATGTAGACTACATTCTAAAGTGGATAACCTCCAGAGGCTATTTTTATTTTCCACATTGTGCAGAACTTAGTTGGTAACATCTATTTATTTATTTCCCTGAGATTGTTATATTTGAACAAAAACATGCACAAAATATTTTACAGTTAATCCTATGCTTTCATTAGGAAGAGCTGAATGCACGTCATCATCTGACCCAAATTAATCAACAAAAACCTTTCTCAGTGCTCAGTTTTGCCATAATGTCACATTGGGAGGAGAGTGGACAGATGGCAATGCAAGAAGATATTGTTTCACTGATTAATTGGCCTTGCAAAAGTTTTCTCCTCCTTTTAAGTGTGGGAGTATCCATAAAGCAATCATTGCTGTATAAACTTTAGTCAATAGGATACTTGGAGTTTAAGAAGATTCATCAGTTTTTAAAATAATCTAAATGCCACAAAATAGAAGGTAAGTTAAATTACAATACATGGATTTAAATGGAATCCACACTACATACCAGTCAATATGGTAAACGCTACATGAGAATTATAACAGCTCTGTGAAAGAAGCCCTTTAATCATCTCTGAAATAAAATAAATGCCCTACTTGAAAGAAAAATAATAGATGATTCTTTTTAACTGTGTGATTTCACTTTGTAAATTTTCTATATTATAATTATTCATTTTTTGATTATCTAGAGTAGTTCTCAAAAGTGAATTAATTAAATGTGATATATCAGTTTCCATTACATTTTGAGTATATGAGATAAGAGCCAAGGTTATAATAGCTGGACACCATTGTGTTTAATTTCTCATTTTTATATTATATTAATATCTGCATCAATGATTGCCTTGTAACTTATCAGAAAAAAAAAATAAAAATGATTCCAAGAGCATCAAGAAGAACCTCTTGTACCCACCCTATACCTAAAATTATTTTCCATTTTATCTGGAAATACCTAAAATTTTCAGTATTGTGAAACCAGTTATTTGATAATCCTTCTGAAAAAAAATAACTTTTCTATTCCTGAGAAGGTAACATTTTCCAAGAAGGTAGTTCATTAGTTCCCAACCTGGATGATTCTTCCCTCCAGAGGACATGTGGGCATGTCTTGAGGCTTTGTTACTATCATGACTGGGAGGAGTGCTATGGGCATCTAGTGGGAAGAGGGAAGGGATGCTGTTAACCTTCTGCAGTACACAGGACAGCCCCCTGCCCTCTCAACCCAAGACAATTATCCAGCCACAAATGCAAAAGTGCAAATATTAAGAAACCCTGAGGTCACTTAATTTCTGGCTATAGGAAATAATCTTTTTTGGGATATAGACCAGTTTTCTAGATCAAGCTGGTGAAACAGACTAAAATAGAGTAGAGATGGAAAAACAAGGTTCAGCAAGTCCAACCTTTGTAAAAACAAACACACACCAGATCACCTCGCCCATAATTAGAAAATCTGACTTTGTATGCGTTACCTAAGCATCATTTCCACATCTATTAAGTCAGAGTAATAATTATGTTTATTTGTTTGTTTTTTCCTCACACACACACAAAAAAAACCCAGCACCTATAAAGATTCTGGGGCAGCTTCAACTTCTGTTAGAGAGCCCAATAGTGACAGTAATGATGACAGTGATGACGACAGGAATAGAGGTGGTGATGATGAGTGTTATGGACTGAACATCTGTATCCTCCCCTAAATTCATACGTTGAGCCCTACCCCCAGTGTGATGGTATCAGGAGAGGAGATGGCCTTTGGGGGGTAATTAGGATTAGAAGGGGTGAGGAGGGAGAAGCACTATAATGGGATTTATGTCCTTATGAGACCCTAATGGAGGAGATGCCAGAGCTCTTTCTCTCTCCAGTAAGTGAAGACACAGCAAGTAGGCAGTCATCTGCGTGCCAAGAACTGGGCTCTCACCGGACACCAAATGTGCTAGCACCTTCCTCGAGGGTACTTCCCATCCTCCAGAACTGAGGTAAATAAATACCTGTTGTTTAAGCCATCCGGTCCACAGTAGTTTGTTATAACAGCCTGAGCTGACTTAGACAGTGATGGTGAGTGTCATGATAAAGGTGATAGTTGTGATGTTGATATTTTTTATTATCCTTAAAATGCTCGACTTGTTGCACTGAAATCAAATGAAGATCATCAGGAACAGAGGTAATAAGCCCAATTAAGTTTTGATTTCTCAAAATTAAACTTATTTTATTGGTTAACAGTTTGGCTGTAGGAATATAAAGAGATTATCTCATTACTCAAGAGAATGATCACCAGGGACCAACCAGAAAACCTATAGGGATACGTTGGAATGTAGATGCAACACTCAGCATTTGATATTTTCACTGGGAAATCATTCCACCAGAGAACACTGCTTAGGTAACTACAGCTGTAGTGAATGTCATTCTGAAACAGGAACTAAGTGGAGACGGAAAACAGAGCTTCGGTGGAGTCTTGAAGATAAACAGTTAAATTTATTTATTTATTATTGTTGAGGATTCATTGAGGGTACAAGAACCCAGGTTACATGGATTGCATTTATCAGGTAAAGTCCCTCTTACAATTGTGCCTTGCCCCCAAAAGGTGTGTCACACACTGACACCCCACCCACCTCTCTCCTTCCTTCTCTCTGCTCTTCCTTTCCCCATCCCAGCCCCCTCCCTTCTTCTCTCTCTGTTCTCCCCTTCCCCCACCCGCACCGTATATTTAATTGCCATTAATTTTCCTCATATCAAAATTGAATACATAGGATTCCTGCTTCTACATTCATGTGATGCTTTACAAAGAATAATGTGTTAAATTAAAAATGCAAATCAATTTCCACTCAACTGCTCAGGATACAAGATGGCTACTGGACTAATAAATTGCCTTCATGACTTTGCACAACCATTCCAAAACATTAACTATGTTAGGGAGCACTGCCATTTTTATTACCAGATTTCTTTGGGCTCTTCCAATACACTTTTTGATATGAGTTCATTTTTTTAATCCTGTGAATCCTCACTTGAAGTTCAACGTACTTGTCACTTAATGATGCCTCTTGAATGGATTTCAAGAAAAGTAATAGATTTGAGCCAACTCTATCTGTCAATCATCTGGGTTTTTTTTTTTTTCCCCATTCACTATTGCCCACTCAATTCCACTTGCAACTTGAAGGGTTTGGGGATGATTTGATCAAAACTTCTGTCTGCCCAGGTTGCTGTTCCAGTGTCTAAACACCCGAAGGGCCTGGTTCTGTTATGAAAATGCTCTGTTATGAAAATGTTCATGCCTCAAACTCATTAATTGATCATGTTAGCCCACTGCTGTTATGAAAATGTTCATGCCTCAAACTCATTAATTGATCATGTTAGCCCACTGCTCATCTTGCTCCTTACTAGTTATCTACTTTTTCTCCTGTTTTCAAGGTCTAGCAAAAATCCTGCCTCATTTAAATTATCATATATATTGACTGCTCCATCCTTATGATGTTACACACAATACACCTTACATTATCACTTATCCTTGTTGTAGAGGTTGTATGTCTTAAAATGTAAATAGTATAATGATGGTTAGTGCACAGTTTCTTCTTAAGCCCTACTTCCAGGTTCAAATTCCTACTTTGGAATTTTTAAGGATATTGATCCGTTGTAATCAAATTTTCTTTGCCTTTGTTTCCTCATCTCAAAATAGAGAGAGTGGTAGGATTTCTCTAACAGTGCATGAAGCATTTTATTTTTTTCAAATGCTTGTCATGTAGAAATAACTCAATTATTAGTCACTATGTTTACTATCCAACTGAATGTAATTTATTTGTTTTTTTCCACAACTGGGCTGTAATTGGTTTGGGTACAAGGACAGCAGTATTGAGTACTACTTGAAGTGAAACATGTTCACATGCATCATTATATTATTTACCTTTTAAGTCTCATATTCATACAGTGGAACAGGTACCATTTTTGCCCCCATTATGCAAAGGAGGGAACTGAGGCTCAGGGATATGTAGGGTTGAAGATTACACATATTAAGTGACAAAGCTAAAAAGTAAATCCAGAGATATCAAACTTCAAAGACTAGCTCTCCTAACTCTTTTATGATTTCTTCCCTTCCTTTTCTTTATATCCCTGCATCACATATATCAGATGTAGAATAAGTGCTTATTAGTAGTTATTATGCAAAATGTGTTTATTTATTATAATATTGAGTGATTCAAGAACAAATATATACTACTTTGAATTTTTTTTAATATCTGAAAATTCTCTGGAAACAGATTCTTACTCAGAGATTTAATAGAGGCTTCCTCAACCATGGAATGTTTTCCCACATAAGTATTCCTAGATAGTGTTTATGGATCAGAACCACTTATTTCAAGTGATCAATTGAGCAAGGCTCAGTCTTACTGGAATGAACCTTTTGAAAAAAAAAAAAAAAAAAAACCATAATGTAGTAAGAACCATAAGGAAAGTGCTAAGAGCAATTGTTGCTTTGCTTAATGGAGCAAGGAGAAATGTGTTTGGCGCTACTCTTAATAGTACTCAGTAAAACAGTTTCCAGTAAAACTTCAGTGAGGAAATTAATCCCATAATACTACCTAACAGCATGCATGCAGGTCCAGCTCAAATAATAGCAATGTGATAGCATGCAAGAAAGAGGCTTTAATTTAGGTTTAAAATGTATTTGGTGGATGAATTGCACACTCATAAAGTGAGTTATATCTTAACAAATTTCAGCATTCAGCAAAAATTTTGAAAATACAATATTAGGTAACTCCTATGTAATCTAAAAGTACCAAATAATGGTTTTTCAATCTAGATGCTATTATAATCAAGCATTCAATAAATATTTATTAGGCTCACATCCTTTGTACCAGGTACTTTGCTGCTAAGCTCTAAAGACACATTATAAATTGAAGTAGTCCTCAACCTTGAAGAGCTCACAGAACAGTGGGAGAGATCAGCAAATAAATAAGGTTTTAATCATAATATAATGTAAAAAGTTCTGTGCAACATAGACTGCTATAAGTACATAAATGCTCATTTCATTTTCCTTCTGGAAACTAACCGGAGCACATTTCCTAACCTTCTGTGCATTTAAGTGTGGTGTGGTCATGGAACTGAGCTCTTGTCAATGAAATATAGGAAGAAATGATGTTTAACACTTCAAGACTAGACTCTAGAAACCATCCATGGCTGATGTATCCTCTCATTTCCTTGCCTGCCATTCTAAAATCTTTAAGAATGGCAGAATCAGAGACTGAAGAAGTGTGCAACCTGGAAACGCTGCTCACCAAGCAGTCTGTCACATACCCACAATAAATGGCTTACCTGAGGTCGAAGTAAATACCTCTAATCTAAAACTGTTGATATTGGGGGGTTGATGGTACAGCAGTTAGCCAAGCCTGACTAATATATACACTCTATGGGGATGGGGAGCAGGAATGCCAAAGGCTTAAAAGAGTGAGGAAGTACTTCTGCCTGGGTCACTCATTCTCTAACATTTGTGAATTTAAACAGAATCTTTAGGAATGCTTTCCCTTTTTTTTTTTTTTTTTTAAAGATTTTTTTCCTTTTATTAAGTCATGTACACATAGATCATGAATACATTTATGAATATGTGGGGTACAATGTGTTGATTTATTTTATTTTATTTTTTTCACTTTTATTTTATTTTTATTATTTTTTTTTATTGTTAAATCATAGCTGTGTACATTAGTGCAATCGCCTGTACCCATTCTACAATGCACCATAGATGTGGCCCCACCCATTACCCTCCCTCAATCAAAACCTCCCCCCTCCCTTTCCCTTCCTTGGCCCTTTCCCCATAGTCTTGTGGTATAGTTGGTTTATAGCCTTCATGTAAAAGCTATAATTTAGCTTCATAGTAGGGCTGAGTACATTAGATACTTTTTCTTCCATTCCTGAGATACTTTGCTAAGAAGAATATGTTCCAGCTCCATCCATGTAAACATGAAAGAGGTAAAGTCTCCATCTTTCTTTAAGGC
>CAUYPK010012291.1:0-18120 GCA_963574355.1 Loris lydekkerianus | reverse complement strand
TTTCTTTCTGTGTGTTCTGTTCTGACCTATAAGTCTATGCATAAGTCTTTGTCTCTGTTTTGGGGCCAGTATCATGCTGCTGTGATTTCTGTAGCCTTATAGTGTAGTTCAGGGGTGGCGAACAAGTTCGACTACGCGCTCGGAGCTCGCTCCTCAGAAGTCCCTCCTCAGAAGCAGCATAACAAAATCCAAACTTGGCAAAGAGCCACAGTATACAAAATAATGATAAGAGGCAAAGAGCCGAAATTCATTTTGGCCAGGAGCCGCATGCGGCTCTAGCCGCGTGTTCGCCACCCCTGGTCCAAATCCTGCCCATCACCTGTTCTTGTAAATAAAGTTTTATGAGAACACCAACCACCTCCATATCCTATTGTTTACTCTTGTCTATGGCTGGTTTTGCCTTCACATGAGACAGTTAAGTAGTCACTACGGGGACTGTGCGAACGGCAAAGCATAAAGTAGTCACTATCTCTGACCCTTCACTGAAAAAACGTTGCCAATCCCTGCTCTAAATTAAACTGAAGTAACCTTTCAAAACATGTATCTTATAATTTGTGTATGCACAGATACCTGATCATGAATAAGTTAATCTTGGTAAGTTTGTACCATCATAATTTCTATACTTAAATCAAAGGCAAGAAATAGGGTAAGATTCTAGCAGGTGAAGAAAATGTTATTCTGACCTTGCTATATTTTTAATTGTTGGTATGCCAAAGCACAATTGTGTAATTTTGTAGATGTTTATCTTTCTCTTAGAAGGATATCTGCCTTCCGAAACCATTTTAATTTCTTTGGGAGGAATATGAATCTCTATATGGTCAGGACATAAAGCCTTAAAAAGCACCATTCATTTGATGTTTCCTTAAAGAAAAAGCACTAAAAAAGCTTATGAGCAGATCTCTCTAAGTCCACAGATTTAACAGTTATCGTACACAGATCACGTGCGCCAAGCACTTGCATAGAGGTTTGTAATTTATTCTTCCTCACGATTCCAGGTGGTATTATCCCTAGTGTACAGATGAAGCTTACAGTGACTTAAGTAATGCTCAAAACTCACAAAATCACTTAGTTATGAAATCCAGATTTGAACCTAGTTTTCCTGAAACTAAGCCCAAGGCACTTTCTGTCGTACCGTTCATATTCAGCCATTTTGGTTCATTAACCAAAGGAGTTAATGAGTTAAGGAGTTTTTGTGACTCATTAACTTTTACAAAGACTAAGAAAAAAAAAACAAGTTTTGAAAAGATTAGCATCTTCTTAGGTTTAAACTAGACTAAATGTTTAATGGAAAAAAATCCTCAGATCTGATTTCTTAGGGGATGGCATGTAAGCTTTCGCATGTGTCAGGTTTGAGAGGCTTTCAACTGTTCTAAATTGATTCCAAACTGACATAAGTTTATCACTCCCCGTGCTTCAACCCCTCTTTGCTTTTAGGGTGTCAATTCTATCTAAGAAAAAGGAATCCAGCTGCTAGGCGACACTACTTGAAAATATTTCTGCAAAGAAAATCCGCATCTGCAATAGCCAGTCATAAGACAGACCAACTTTTATTATTTTTCCTATGATTGGGAATAAAAATGAAAAGGCTGGAAGGGAATATACACACCACTTTCCAGATATGTGGAGTATTAGAAACGTTTTGTTATCTTGTGCCCAGGGCGAGGGGGATGGAGGTTATACTTCAGGAACTTTGGGAGGAGATGTGTGCCAGACAATGGCTCTGATGCCCACTGAGCCCCTCTGAACAAGGCTACTTGCTCCTTCAATGGTAACCAGGACCCTGTTTCTGAAAGGGATGGTCGGTGGCTAATGATGGACCTACTCAGTGCTTTTTTAGTCTGTAAGTGAGCCCTTCACCGACAACCTGATTCACAAAACAATCTATTCAGTAAGCCCCAGCCTCCCCAGCCCTAAGCATGAAAGTGTCTACTGTGTGGGGGTCAACACGAAAACTTCAAGCCACGGATGGGAGCAATTTTTTTAGATTAATAGAAATAAACACTGACTTCATGGTCTTGGTCTAAACCTCTGACTATGTGTGGCTGATATGTTCAACTATGCATAGGACATCATTAATTTCATCTTTCTCTTAAAGAAATTGTCTTTATTTGAAACAAAGATATTTGCTTTGTTTCTGCTGGCATATGATTTCACTTAAGAATTGAGAATATGCTCAGTGTTCAGGAATATATATTGAGTCCAAGGAGATAAATTTTAGACTTAGCATATAAAATAGGAAAAAATGCTTTAAGTATTTACACTGAACGAGACATTATAAAAAGTGTGAATAATCTCAATCAGTATGAACCAAAACCCCCCTCAAAACTGTAGTAGGTTTGAAATTGGTTTGATGTGAGGAAATTGCAGCAAGTCACCCAAATAATCAGCATCAGAGGGATTGACCCCAGGTGGTCTAACTCAGAGCCTTTACCCTGAGCCACCACTTAACACTGTTTCCCTGTAACTTCTTGTCCTGACGTTAAGGAGTTTTTGTGACTCAGTTTCTGTTTAGTGATACATTTTTAAATTAAGCTTCCTTAATTTATCAAGATTATAAGATCAAGCTCACTGGTAATTACTAATTACCAATTTCATTCTCTAAGAAAACCTCACATTATCAAATTACTCCATAATCACAACTACTATTCTAACATCTACCCAGGAGAGGATGTCTCCTGGCCAAGGCAACCAGGGCCCATGGAGTCAAAGATAATAACACGAGGGTGTTGGGTTGCTAGACATCTGCATAAATTCAAATTTCAGATAAACAACAAATACGCCTTTGGAATAAGTATGTCCTATTCACTGCTACGAATAACTTTTTAGAAAAAGTATGTATCATTTAACTGTTTTCCTTTTCCTCTCCTCCCCAAATCTGGCAACCCTATGAAGGTGGAAGAGGCGTACTTGCTATACGTTTTATTTTTAAGTTTGGCTCACCACAAAATTTAGATTTTACTTTGGCAGATTAAGAACTCTGATGGACTTTTCTGTTTTTGATTCAATCTTTATGGCCTACCCTGCTTGGCATTTGGTGCCTAACAGGAAATCTGGATATGTTTGCTAGCTGATTCTTCTCTTTGTCTTTCATACTTGAAGTTGACAGCTGGGTTGGAAAACAATGTTTAGGCTAAGGACAAGTGTATATTGGACGTGGGAGGTACAACATCATCTTCCTCTTTCCTGGTTTCCATTCCCTTCCAGAACCAACTGTCAGCTGTGGAAAAGCAGAGATAAGAGACAGACATAAATGGCCCGAGGTGACCCCAAGAAAACTTGAATCTGGAGAGTCCAAGTGCTACCTGAGCTTCCTGTACTTCCATGATGCTTTAGGGTGACAATCAAATTCCTTGCTGAAATATTCTCAGGCTAACCATTTAGCGATCTACTGACAATCAGTTTTAAATGAACCACTATTTGAAATCTACCCATAGGATTGATTATTAAGTTTTTTTGGGGGAATCCATTAGCAAAATGAAATCAAATTATTCAAGAAAAAAGTCAAGAAAAAGGAAAAATAATTTTGTATCAATTATATAATTAGGTGATTTCTTTTCTAGCTAGATATAAGTCTGAAAGGGATGAAGTCTGCTTTCCTAAAAAATTGGCATCTCTGCTCTAATGAAGAACATTGTAAGTTAAAAATCCATTGTGACTCAAAGACTGAGACTACATCCAAGTGAACTGTTTGATGGGGCTGCATGAAACGTAATCACGTCTCTGGGGTCAGGCCTACCTTAGTTCCAGGCTCAGAACCACCTTTGTTTCTCCCAGCAAGTGGCTGAGCTGGGCTCTAAACAAGACCAGTCAGACTGCAGGGTCCTAAGAGCACTTGACATTAGCACAGTGGCTGGCCTGGGCAAGGTATTTAGTAAATGTTAGTCCTCTTACTGCCACTATTTAAAAATAGGTAGTGGATATATTTTTTTGTTTTGTTTTGCCTACTCAGTATCCACAAATGTGTCTTGCTGAGGAAGAGGGTAGGAATTCAAGGTACAGAGGAGATGGGGGGATGGGAAGAGTAGACAGAGGGAAAGAGTAAAGAAGGGTCCCTCATCCCGCCTCTTGGTCCGTAGCATGTGGACGTGTGAGCTTTGCTGGCCAATCTGACGTGCCCACTCATGAGAGATTATTAACAGACGCTCTGGTTGAGCTTCAAGTTCAGTAGATTGGTGATGGGGTTCTGGGGATAGTGCCTCCATCAGCTGTACTGCCCTACACAACTCATTTCTGTTGGAGGGGTTTGAGTGTGCCTTCCTCTCTCTGTTCCTATCTGAGCCTCTTTTATCTCCTTTTGAATTTTTTTTTTTTTTTATTGCTTACATTACCAGGCTTGGATTTTATTGTTTGCAGGTGACTTAGAAATAGTAAGAAGACTGTAGTTTGTTTATGACTTATGTATGGCTGAAACATCC
The DNA here is from genome assembly GCA_963574355.1 of Loris lydekkerianus. Lineage (NCBI taxonomy): Eukaryota > Metazoa > Chordata > Mammalia > Primates > Lorisidae > Loris > Loris lydekkerianus. The sequence goes on along the minus strand of CAUYPK010012291.1, from coordinate 13,705 downwards.
AGGTAAAGAAAGCTCAATTCACGAATGACTGATATTCAAATAATAATTGACATCACCATAGGAATTAAGATGTTTAAATGCAGGAAAAAATAATACCTGTCATCTAACCTAATAATTAACATTAACTTTACTTGATCAGAAGTTTAACTATGGGGTTATGGCTGTTACAGGGCTGGCCTCAGCCTCACAGGGCTGGGCGAGCATCCTATAGGCAAAGCCAGGACCTCCTAGGTCAGGCCGGGTGTCAGCCTTCTCTGGGTGCCTTCAGCCACACCCTGGAGGAGGTTCCTGTTTCTGGCGTGAACTTCACAACTGAAACATGCCCTTCTGTACTTGTCTTCACTTGCTTGTATCAGTTATAAAAGTGGGATGTTCACCTCAAATCCACTATGCTTTGAGGTCCAACATGCATCTGAATATAAAGCATCTGAATATAAAGTATCTGAATACAAAGAAATAAAAATAAAGACCGAGAAGCACCTGGCTAGCCCACCACTTGCTGAAGGTAATTTCAGACTGAGTGGGTCCACTTGCTAAAGCTGAAACACCATGGGAAGATGCAAGAGGCAGTTCTTCTATGTTATATTCCATGGCTGATCTGGTGCCCAGATGGTGTATGGGAGGGGGACCAAAATGCAACAAGAAGAAGCAACAAGTCAAATTGAGCTCCTACAAATTTCTAGGTATTTTTCTTAAATTATATTATTTGTTCCTTGCAACTTTATGAGAAGAGTTTTTTAAAATCATTTTTTCATTTTATAGATTGAAGCTCATGAAGTTAAATTTGAGGATCATAAAGGTAACATAATTGGCCTAGTGTCAAAGAGCTCACTTGTGGGAGGGCTAAGATTTTTCTGGTCTACATCCAATGTTGTGACCAGATTAGTGACAAACATTCAAAAGGTGCCGAGATCTAAGTAAAGTCTCCCCAGGTGATGCTAGCCAGTTGTAATGTCTTTCTGGACTTAACAATGTTAGTTATTAATCTTTGTACCACACATGATTTTTTTCAGTCTTGTTTTGTCTTATATAATTCTTGCATCTCAAACTTCAAGCAGTGGGAAATGGTTTCTGATCTTTTTTTTTTTTTTTTTTTTTTTTGCAGTTTTTGGCCGGGGCTGGGTTTGAACCCACCACCTCCGGCATATGGGGCCGGCACCCTACTCCTTTGAGCCACAGGCGCTGTCCAGGTTTCTGAACTTTTTTATAGCTCCCCTCCTATTGTATCTAGCAACACACAAGTATGTAAAAAGCATCAATACATATTCACAAATTGATCAATATTAGTACTAATTGTGAATCTATGATAGCAATTTAAAAATGCTATTTGTCTGTAATGGTATAAACAAGTCCCCAAATGAGGCATTCAAGCTAAGCAAATACATTCCCCTCATCAACTTTTTAAACTTATCTTTATAGCAGTGTGCGTCCCATCTCTTTTCTTAACCAATTGATTGGTATGATGGACACAGAGCACATCAAGGCTTATTGGGCTGCTCAGTGATGAGACTCTATAGTTTAATCTGGGAAGCTTTTTAAAGTATAGATGTCTGGGCTCCTTTTTCAAATACTCAGACATGTCCTAGGCATCAGTATGACTTTAAAACTACCTCAGTTATTAGTGCTGTCTGGCTGAGAAACTATTGGCCAAATTAAAATAGAATTCCAGTGCAAATAAAGATCTGTTTTCTCATTGCTTATTTCTTTAGGAGAGCAAGCAAAGTTGATAGGGGAGGAAAATTACAAGAAGAAATGTGGCAGGACTATGCAACTTGGGGTGCCATCGGAATGTGGCAAACTATTAAAAAATATTTCTAAACCTCGATATTTTCTTGCAGCTACTAACAAAGTCATTGCAACAATTCTTCTTCCCCCTTCCCATTCTCAACGCTCAAGTTTAAAGGTCCCCAACAACTTTGAAAATGAGGGAGTGTTTGGCAAAGATTTCCAAATGAATTCCTCAGCTCTGGAATTTGCTCCTTCTAGCACGCTGCTCTCTTTAGCAGTCAGCCAAACCCCAAATCTGGCAGCTTTTTAAATATGGTGCAAAATAGATGCTTTTAAAACCTGAGAGTCACGAAAGATTTATTTTGCTGGAAAGACATGATTGTAAAAATAACAAGCAATTATTATTGTTACTGCACCAAGCAGAATCAGAGACCTTCAATGGAGAGACTTACCAAATCAAGAGCAACTTTCTTTCCTCCTTCTACAAATGAACAAACCAAGCCATTAAAAGATGAAATAATTTCCTCACGTCAGACAACCTAGTGTCAGGGTCTGGCCACTTCCTGATCTGTGATTGACAGGCCATTTCTCATACAATGTTCTCTGAAAATGACCTGGGTGATCTATTCTTTGTATCATACTGGGTTATTCACAGATGCAACATTCTTGCAAATGCTAATATAATCTTTGTTACTGTAGCAAATGCACACATATTTTGTAATGTTTGGTATGCAACATCCTTTCCATGGTCTCAAATATAAAATCTGGTTGCATTACTGCATTACTTTCTTGATTCTCACAATTTAAATTTCCAATTCATCAAGAAGGACATGTGTATGAAATGCAAATTTAAGAGCTTTAAATCCACAACTAACCATTACAGAAAGACCTAGACCTTCTCTACATTTCTTGAAATTGAGTAAGGCCATTTCTCATTAAATTTTACTCCTAGGAAAAGGTATAGGAGTCAGAGAGAAGGGTGAAAATGATTCCCAGAACGATATGAACAATTCTAACAATTTTTAAAGCTCTATTAAGTTCTAGGCAAGGAGTTGGACCCAGAGTGAGAAATTGATTATGGTGATAACAGACGCATTTTTGAAAAATACATGACTATATTTAATGAAGCAAATAATTAATTTTGTCTCAGTTCTTCCTACTTCCCCACATTCCACATATTAGCCTATTTCTTCACTTCAAGCTAAGATGGGTCAGAGAACTATTCCCAGAGTTCATTCCTCCTCATAAAATAGACTATGTTCATGTTCTTTGCTCTCTTATGCAGAAAATTTCCTTTCCTTTACCACACCCAGTCCATGTTGGCCATTTAGTGAAATGTACAATTTAAGAAAGAAATTGTTATTGTTTTTTAAGGGTGTTTTCTGGAATTTTACCACCAAGGATAAAATAATGAATAAAGAGATAGGAAAGATCTCAGTGAGTCTTTCCCCTATCCAGCCTCAGGGCCTTCCCGGGTCCAAGCAAGTTCCCAGTCACTTCTTTGTTCCTGACTGCAGGCCCAGGGGACATTTCTCTTTTTCTGAGGTGGCTGCCACCACCCACTCAATTGTGGACAAACTTTCTTCCAAGAATGGCTGTGGAGAGGAACAGAATGTCCCAAGTTCCTTGTCTCCATACCCTTCTTTGCTATCTTGAAAATGAACAAGCTAAGTTTCCTTTTCTGGTTTAACTATTTATTTGTTAGTCATGAGAGATAAACAGAGAGGAGACAAAACAAAACAAACAAACAAAACACACACACAAAAAAAACAGGGAAGTTGCAAAGGTTCCAGAATCTTTCAAAGTCCTTGAACCATGGTCCCTGATTAGAATTTCTGATTCTACTTATACTTTTCCATTTATTTCTGAGTGCAAAAGGTAATAGTAATCTCCTTTCTTCATATTTCATCTCTGATTTGTCAATTCCATTGTAAATATTTAACATCTAGAGAAATTACGGATTTCAGGGACCACAATGTAGAAGATAAATTGTTACCAGAGTAAAGCTGAGAACTTTTAAAAGCAGAATGCTTTGGGGTCCCTTTGATGCTCTAGAACAAAATGGATGATTCCTGTGGGATAATGGATGATTCCTGTGGGCTTCTGGAACTTACCACTGATGGCACCTCCTCACTGAAGCCAGGCTGAGTGAGGAAACCCCTCAGGGCTCACATGTTCCTATGACTGCTTAGCTTCTTCCATTTGTTCCCAACCTAGACTGGTTCCTTGGAAGGAAGGGACTAATCTTTCTCCACCTTGGATTGCTGGGGGCTAGCAGAGTGTTTGTCACATTTTACCAAGTACACCTGTAGGTACTTAGTAAATGATTTTCACAATGAAATGGCTCCCGGGAAGGGGAGATGAAGATTCCTCCAAGGAATGGACAACTGGACTTCAAAGTTGGGTTTGAGTCTCAGTGAAATTGCTCAGACAGAATGGTCTTACCAAAAGATGAAGAACAATTTGCTAAATAAGGAGGGTGTGAGGCATGTTTACATCCCACCTTGTTCCTCGGTGCCCTACCCCAACTGACTCCCAGTATGCCTTGGTCACAAGAAAATGGGTAAGAAATTGGAACGGTGGGCCCTCTGAAAGACTCCTATTCCGTGACTTTAAGGAAATTACCAACTCTCCCTGGGATGTATTACATAATACCTCTGTATTATAAAGTGAGTGGGTCAGATGATATACAAAATTTCTCACAAGTTTAACCTTTTATTCCTTTTATTTTAACTGTAAGGGATTCAGAGCCATGCACTACAATGTACTATTTTAATCTTACTTTCCTCAACCTCATCAAAAAATAAATAAAAAATGACTTCTAACCTCAATAACAACCCACTTGGGGAGGAAAAATAAACTTTAAATTATAGTCACCGGTTCCAATGAGCTGAAACACAAGACTAAAATGTGTTTTCTATCCATGGAGCAATTTTTCACAATGGTATCAAACAAAAGTTCTAGTCAATGTTTACACTAGGACTTGATGAAAAATTCCAGACATAAAACTTCTGGGACTTAGACTTGAACTCAGAAGAACCTCCTGCCTCTGAATAAATTTTACAACTAAAATCTATTGAGTTTCTTTCCCCCTTAACCAGAATTTGTCCTTCGACAATTATTCGAGCTCTGTTCCTGAGACAATTACAGTATAGTGAAACCCTGGCCGTCTAGAACTGTCATTCCTAGGATGACAACTAAAGATTTTTTAAGTACCACTGTCTTACAATAATTTTTGGATGAAAATCATTTTAAAAGATGTTACATTTCCTTAACTTCTTTAATAGAACACACTGACTGTGATTCAATCTTTTCTTCAATGTGAGTATCAGTTACTATAACACACATGTCCTCAGCCCTAGACTTGTTTCTTTTGAGGGTGCTTCAGGAATCACCTGAGCTGTCAGTTCTGACTGTGTCCCTTCTTTGTCAGCTTGGCCATTTGTGGTCATCTGTCCCTGTTATCTAAATGTGGTGATTAAAGGCAGGGAAAAGTGTCTTAATTCACACGAGGGGAGCATAGTTCTGGGACTTAAGGTACTTAGTAAATAAATGTTTGTTGAAATAGTGCATGAATTAATTGGCTTAACATTTAAAAAAGAAAAAAGCTTGCTAAAACACTAAAACTAGGTGTGATATACCAATAAATATTGTTATTGTAGTTTAGTAAAGACTTGAGAGAATTGCTTTAATATATAGATTAATACATAGATTAATTTCTAATCCTCCACTATGATTCAGATAGACTGCCATAGGATTGAGTTCCTGATTTATCATGAGACAACTAAATAACAGAAGCAGATGAATAAAAACACACAAAATGATTGCCTACACTTAAGCTGATTATATAACACTTAGTGTTATCAATTTATGTATTTATTTATTTTGTGGAGACAGAGTTTCATTTTGTCACCCTCAGTAGAGTGTCATGGCAACCTCAAACTCTTGGGCTCAAGTAATTCTCTTGCCTCAGCCTACCAAGTAGCTGGAACTATAGGCACCTGCCACAATGCTTGGCTAATTTTAGAGATGAGGTCTCTCTCCGGCTCAGGCTGGTTTCAAACTTGTGAGCTCAGGCAATCTATCCATCTCGGCCTCCCAGAGTGCTGAGATTGCAGGGGTGAGCCACTGAGCCCGGCCTCATCAATTTATTTTTATTTTTAGGCACACGTTTGACCTATTCCAAACAGAAAACTAAGAAATGCTATTCACACTCCTAGGTATTTTAGGGAGTTAGCCGAGGGGGCACCTTGTCACACCTACTAGCTATGATGTTGGACAAATTATTTAACATTCTTTAATTTTATTTTTTCCATCAGAAAAAAGTAAAAACAAAACTCTTCCAACAGGGTTTTGAAAGAATTAATGCATTTTAAAGGCCTTACCACAGAACCTGGCACTTATCAAGCACACAGTTACTTTCATCATAATAGATTGTCTGTTCCTGGATTGGGGACAATGAGACCAACCCTGGGCATAGACAGGCAATGTAATTGCCAAAATATTTTTCTCTGCTATTTGCTACTTGGCAAATACTGCCCTTACCTCAGAAATAGGTGTTTTGGAATCAAATGTGGCACTCAAATAGAAATAAGCTCTAAGTTCTCTACTCTCTGACATAGAAAACAGAAATTTCCACTAAATTTGCATTCTAAAGAATGGGGGTTTGGGCAGTGCCTGTGGTTCAGTGAGTAGGGCGCTGGCCCCATATACCGAGGGTGGTGGGTTCGAACCTGGCCCTGGCCAAACTGCAACAAAAAAAATAGCTGAGTATTGTGGCAGGTGCCTGTAGTCCCAGCTACTTGGGAGGCTAAGGCAAGAGAATCACCTAAGCCCAAGAGCTGGAGGTTGCTGTGAGCTGTGATGCCACAGCACTCTTCTGAGGGTGACAAAGTGAAGACTCTGTCTCTATAAAAAAAAAAAAAAAAAAAAAAAACAGAAAAGAAATGGGGCTTTTTATGTGGGCAGTTCCAGGGAATGAGAGAAGAGAATATAAAAGAAGACTGGTAATCCAAATCTCCACAATTTATCATAAATATTATGACATAATCCTTAGCAATTGGAATCTGGAAGTGAAGCCTTCTCATATCACTGCAAACTTTATAATTAAAATATTCTCTGTAAAAAGCAAAAATAGTAGCTTCAGCCTCAAATTAGTATGCACATAAAGACAGACTGTCCTTAAGGAAGTTCATTAGTTTCTTAACTTGAATGAACAAATTAACAAATCCCAATTTCTTACCCATTGTTATTTATAACAATGCAACATAATAACATCTCTGTTTCTTTAAAATAGAGAAATTAAATAGCACAAAATAAATTTGTCTAACAAATTACACTTGGAGATTTAGAAGAACACTTTAAAATGTGGATGAGAATACAGATGGTGATGCTACATCAAACAGTCCTAAAAAGGCAGAATTCTTGCTATGTAATGAAATACAATGAATGGGATTTTATCATCTCTGCTTCAATTTAATCAATATCTTTTCCTAATAGTTTTTAATGATCTTGCTAATCTAAACATCTTTTTACTGAATCTGGTCCATTTTCATTTTCAAGTGGAAGTGAAGTTTACTTGCTATGCAATGACTGCGTTAAGTAACTCTTCAGCTGGTTCTCCTAAATTTCAGAAGACTATTACTATAGCATTCATTTTCCAACATCATGATTAGCTACATCATTAACTTTTGAACTTTTTCTTGAAAAGGCATCACTGATATGCAAAAATATCATAGTGGCACTCTAACTCCTTTAGAAATCATTTTGGCTTTTTAGTAACATGTTTGTACTATATACATAATCTAAATTAACGACTCATGAGAGGTACACAATACATTAAGAATATACTGAATAGTATTTTTCTAATATACTACATATCTTCAACTACATAAAATGAATCACAGCATGAAGTTTAAATATACTGACATCAATGTGAAGAAAATTATTTTATTGAGCATTTTAAATACTTTATCTGAAATGATCTTTACAAGGGTACCTGTAAACTTAGTAGACTATGAATGTCTTAACACAATAACTCAGAAAACGCCAGGAAGGCTATGTTAACCAGTGGGATGCTAATGTGTCAAACGGTCTATAAAACCAGTGTATGGTGCCCCATGATTGCATTAATGTACACCACTATGATTTAATAAAAAAAAAATAATCTTTTTAAAGTTGCTCTTGAACTTTTCACTTTACTTGCTGTTCATTACTGGAGAACTAGTTCATTTACTTAGAAATGATACACCAGCAAATTATAGGCTGACCAAAATCAGTTTTGAAAACATATTTTCAAATTTCTAAGGAAGATGTGAATAAAACTACAACAAGTTTACGCCACATTTCAAACTCTTGTGGTTCTTCAGGGAATAAAAGGGGAAGCGAAGAGAATGGTGAGGGAAATGAGAGACGCCACGCTATACAGAGCATGGAGGAACAGGCCCAGGGGTCGGCCTGGATGAGAGCACGGAGGAACAGGGCCCAGGGGTCGGCCTGGATGAGAGCACGGAGGAACAGAGCCTAGGGGTCGGCCTGGATGAGAGCATGGAGGAACAGGGCCCAGGGGTCGGCCTGGATGAGCTATAGCTTGCTTATTCTTACACTTAAAGAAACGCTGAAAACAAAATCTTTGTGTAAATTCAATCACCGCCACATAATAACATTTTTCTTAGTTACATTTTTAAAGGCACTTAAAAAAATGTTTGGGAAGACCTTAAATTGAAATTTGAGCAGAATCCTGAAGGAGTAATGGAGTATGTAGAAATCTGGTGGAATAAACCCCAGATATCCCATATCACTTCAAAGTGAAGATTCAAATCTGAACTTACTGCTTTTCCTTCCAAACCAGCTTCTCTTCATATTTTCTATCTTTTTGAATGGTGCCATCATCTTTCTCACCACTAAGAAATCTGAGATTAATCTTAACTCTGAATAATGATATGCAGCCCAAGTACTTTTGATCCTGTCTCTTTGTATCTCATATCAACTTCCTTTTATGAATATTGCAAGAACATTACTACAAGCATTTTTATAATATGCATTCTCTTAACTGGTCTTCCTGCCTCCAGGTCTGATGCTGCTAAATAATTGTGAAGTGTAAAGTTTATCATGCCCCTCTCCTGCTTGTAAACTTTACAGTTGTTTCTCATTATGGTAAACCCAGACTTTTTATTGTGGCACAGAGGGTGTTAGCACACTTGCCCTGTCTTAACCCCTCCAAATCTCTTCTCTTCATTTTAGGTAAATTTACTGGCCCTTGCTCTATAAAATTCCTTCTAAAAGTGATCCCTTTCAACACTGTGCCCTTTTGCATATTTTGCACAAATTATTTCTAACAATGATTTGCTTACATGTTTGTCTTTTTCAAATCGAGCCCAGTGATTTGTTCAAAGGTGGCATTGGGGGGGGGGGGGAGGAAGGATAAAATTAAATGTATAAATCACGAGTATAATTTAAAAAATGGACAACTTATGGCTAAGCTCTGGTTCCAGGCAAAAGGGTGCTTCTTTCTCCAAATCTTCAGAATCACCTTAGAAAACCCCTCTTCAATTTGTAGCTCAACATATTCAGATACTAAACCCAAGTAGATAGTCTTACTTGTTTAGAAAACAATAAAAAGGACAAAAAACCCTTTCCCAACTAAGAACTGCTATTATGGGGGATACGTGTATATACCATTTCCTCTGCATACTTATTTTTTAGTAACAAAGAGAATTTCAGTTCCAGAATATCTGAACTACAGAAATTATTAGTTACTTCTATTAAAGATAATTTGAGGTTGAGAGAATTAGTCCTAGGGGCTAAAAAAAGGAAATTGAAGTTAGAGACAAAAAATAACTAAAAATAAAGAAAAATTAGCCTTACAAAACTCCCCTAGTAGTATCTAGGAGAAGATAGATTTAGCTTCTTTATAAGGGAATAATGAAAGTGAAATCCAGGATCAACAATCCAGTCATTAAATTGGCAAGATATTTAACATATAAGTGGGGGACCAAGAATAGCAAGATATTTGATAGGCATCATATGTACAGCACAATGAAATAATTTGCAAGCTTCTCATTTATGAGTCCACTGGAGGTAGCAAACCTTTGTTGTCCACAAGCAACTGATGGGAAATGAAAATTTACAGTACAGCATTAGAGAAGGTTAAGATGTTATTGATAGTGTTTTATCATTTATTTACTAGCATTAATAAACTGCAATGGAAATGACACTTCTATATGATTTCCAAAGATTTGTTCCTTTTGTTTTATAGAATAGTGAAAACTACTGCAATTCATTTTATTTGCTCCTATCATTTTGATGTTTCCACCTATGATTGTATCAGAGTTATACTTTTTTTTTTGAGACAGTCTCACTACGTCACCCTCAGTAGAGTGCAGTGGCAGTCACAGCTCACAGCAACCTCCAACTCTTGGGTTTAAGTTATTCTCTTGCTTCAGCCTCCCAAGTAGCTGGGACTACAGGTGCCTGCCACAATGCCTGGCTCAGAGTTACACTCTTGCTGATAGAAAATGCAAACTTTGCCAAAAAAGAAATTAAAGATGTTTTTATATGAAATACACCATACACATAAAAACAGCCTTTTTTTCTAGAAAGGTTTTATAGCTTAGTATGGCCAGTTAACTCTCTTGGAAGACCTTAAAACTCAAATTTGTTTTTTCAGTTTGGATGGTGACCCCAGCCAGAGTTACACGTACCAGTAGAAAACAAGATGCTGCCTCTATCAGATTTTGTTACGCACAGTAACCACCCGGAGAAGTCAGTACCACCTGAGATTCCGACTCAGTAGGTCCAGAATAGAGCCCTAGATTCTAGTAACCAATGAGCTCTCAGGGATGCTTGTTGTTCATGGATATTATTGAATACCAAGATTATGAGTGGTTCAGGCCTCCATGTCTGTTTGAATCGTATGAGTAGCTTAAAAACAAAAACAAACAACAAAAAAAGGAGCCTTGCTAGGGGTAAAAGGTTATTGAACTAGTTTGGGCTGCAGTGCTGGCATTGAGAACTTCAAGAGTTGCCAAGGTGAGACTAACACTGTTAAATTTGAGAACCAAGGACCCCAAATATATTTGTTAGATTTGTTAGCCTCCATTTCAGTAGCGCATAAAGATTATGAGAGTAACAGATGTCCAAAATCTATAAATTCTTAACTGAGACCAGAATTCATTATCCATTAGGTTCTAACTTTAAGAATCTTGGTGGCTTCATTTCTATATTTCCTATTATTTAATAACATTTTTAATAATAAAGTTAACTATTCATGGATTATAATGAAATGACAATAAATTATTTTTAGATTAGGAAGTAAATATATAAAAATATAAATATGTGATTTTAAATTATATGGAAGTGGCAGTTCCCAACAGATAAAAAGTCTCAAAATAGTTAAAAAGTTTATTTAAAAAAAAACCCAAATCAGTTATACCAGAAAACCCACAGATACAGAAAAGTTCTAGAACTTTAGTATCCCCACCTGAATAGGATTACTAATTTGAGAGTTACAAACTGCATTATCACTCTTTGTAAGATTTTTCCTAATTATTTTACTAAATTTGGGTTTGTAAAAGGTGAAGATGCATTCCCAAGGCTCCCACCCTTTTAGAAATTCACATCAAAAATACTAAATAAAATGAATATTTTAAACTCCAAAGTATTTGCAGAAATTCCACAATTAAAGAGTACTCATACTAGTCAGCTGCCACATACTAATGATCTGACTTAATTAAACCTTCTGAACAGGCTGTTTACACCTAAAATAGTCCAATAAGAATGTATTGCATGGACTAATGCCACATACAAATATAAGATGGTATTAAGTATAACTTTGACAAAGCAAAATCAAATAAGTAAACAAAAAATAGTGTGGCAGTGTTTCAGTGCAAAAAACAGAAGTCCAGGTTAAGGAGTACTCCAGCTTTACCACTAATTAGCCATTTATTAGGCAAATAACATACCCTAATGTTGTTTTAAAAATTAAAAGACCTCAGAGATTATCTTGGGATACTGCAGCAGACCAAACCTCTATGATCTAAAAATACCTGATTAAGTGATCCTCTAAAGCAAATATCACTAACTGTAACAATAAAAAAAAAAAAAAAAAACCCACAAAAAACCCACCAAGAATTTACTTTTATCATGATTAGTTTTAAAAGTCTCTTCAGAAAAACAATTTTTTAAACTTGTCCTCTGGTCTACTAATTGTTAGGGTATAATTTAAAACAGCAAAAATACTCAAATCTAAAAAGAAGATGGAATGTGGGGGAAGGTGGGGAGAAAAAAAATCATTAAATGCAATGCAAGGGCACCATGCAAAATTAAAATAAAGAAGTAATGTAAATAGGATAATGAGAAAGTGAAAAGGTTTTTCTAAGCAAAACTATTTCAATTTCAAAGCATATAGTATAAAATATTATGATGTATCCCAGACAACATACTGCATAGGCATTCTTATTAGATATACATTTTTCTAAGCACCATAAATAATTCATAATTTCTACATAAAATTATTATAATGAAGATGGTAATACTTGGAGATTACTTCCTTTTTATTGTTTCGTCTGAATACATGTCCTGCCAATAACAAAATACCTAGTTTGACCAAATACATAAGAAATCCCTGTATGAATCAAAAAGTGCCGCTCTAGCAGCCTAAGGGAGTAAGACACAGGTTGTCTTGTCTCAGTTTTAAGTTTCAGTCATTAATCTTCTTCAGAACTGGAATCATCCTCTTGGTCAGAGAGTTCAGGGACAGGGAATCGAAGAATGGCAGCTACCCCAGTCAGCTGGCCAAGCTGTTCACCAGATACATGAAGACTGGAGAATATCCTAACCGTGCCAGCATTCTCTTTCACACTGTCCACCAGCCTGACATACCGGCTCCTTGTGGCTACATCCTGGTGCCTGAAGAGCTCATCACTGATGAGCAATGTGTCAATTGCCATGGCTTCATTGGCCTTCTCTACCTGCTTGAGTCCATAGAAAGCTCGGTCAGGTTCATGTTGTAACATTTTATAGAAGTCATCCAAGGCTTTTACTTCTCCAGCAGCTTTAGTGTCTGAAAGGCGGCTAGCTACAGTAGGGTCACAAAGAGCCTCTTTCAGGGAGTACTTGTGTCCAGAGGAGGCATGTACCTAGAGTTACAATTGTAAAAGTCAGACAAAGGATATCTTAGGACACTCATTAATCAGCCCACAATGACTGAAAGCCAAAACCACTAATAAGGTTTTATATTATATGTCTAATGATTTAAATAGTTCGCTATGTAAATTTGCTATTTAACAGCCCTCTTTTCATTTCATTATCTCATTTAAAATTCCATCCTTGTAAAGACATTTCTCCACTTATTTGTCCCAATTCTAAAACTTCAGTGGTAGTTTATACTAATCCCTCTACCCATCCTTAATTATCCCCCCACCCCCACCCCCACCCCCCGGTAAGTTTTTTTTACCTGAAGAAATTTGGACCGGTTTTCCAGGAGCACTTTGTTGTCAGTCTTCACTGCTTGTTGAAACATGTAGTCGCAGAACTGTTCCCTCACAAATCCTGGGCTGGCTACCAGGATGCACTTTACAATATCAAAGTTTATGTGGCGCTGGATAGCCTGGACCACCTGTTCATAGAAGCGCTCCAAGGCCCGGTCATGCTGGGAGCAGTTGCCTTTGCGTTTCCTAGGGATGTTCACCTCCACCTTGGCACGAGTGAGGGTCATGCTAGGAGTGACTAAGCAGATGTGGGCGAGGCCTTCCTGCATGACCACAGCCGCCACATCAGCGCTCCAGGCTGGGTCACAGGCCTGCTCGGTGCGCTCCAGGACCACACTGTCCCACTGTTTCTTGGCCAGGGTGAACTGGCGGTTGGGCTCCAGCTCAATGGTGTGGTAAGCCCCCATCTTGACATACTCGTTCTCTTGGATGTTGGTCCCCTTGACCCGCAGCTGGCAAGCTTGAGAGTCGAAGTCGATGGTTTCCAC
>CAUYPK010012288.1:0-10472 GCA_963574355.1 Loris lydekkerianus | reverse complement strand
CTTTACCTCTTTCATGTTTATATGGATGGAGCTGGAACATATTCTTCTTAGTAAAGTATCCCAAGAATGGAAGAAAAAGTACCCAATGTACTCAGCCCTACTATGAAACTAATTTATGGCTTTCACATGAAAGCTATAACCAGTTATAACCTAAGAATAGGGGGAAGGGGAAGATGGAGGGGAGGGAGGGGGAAAGATGTGTGGAGGGAGGGTGATTGGTGGGACTACACCTGCGGTGCATCTTACAAGGGTACATGTGAAATTTAGTAAATGTAGAATATAAATAAGGCTATGTTAACCAGTGTGATGAAATGTGTCAAACGTGTATGGTGCCCCATGATTGCATTAATGTACAACAGCTATGATTTAACAATTAAAAAAAAAAGAAAAATGAAAAAAAAAAAAGAAAAAGAATTTATATATCAGGAGTCTCTGGGAAGGTGACCTGGCAAGACCCCAAGCTTCTTTAACCAGATCAGCCCTGCTCAGATCTGTCTTGCCTATTAAGGATCCATTCAGAATAGGGATCCGTGAAAAGCTCACTGGACTCGATGTGTAGGCCTCCCCAGGCCTGGCCCTCCATGAGTCTAGGACCAGAGTCTCTTTGCCCAGGCCTGTTTGTGTTAGATCCGAAGTGAGTGCTGAAGCCTCTTTGAGGCAAATGGACCATGGCAATGACCAGCCAAGATCTCTGCAACAAGAATCAGGGTGAGTCCAGCCATCTCCAGGAAAATGACAAACCCCAGTCTGCTGGCAAAATATCAGGAAAAAACAAAAATATAGGATTTGAGGCTTCTTGGCCTTCATTTGCCTCAGAGGCACCACAGGCAATCAGTAACATGAACTGGATGTTAGCCCTGTAAAGGTGCAATAAATCTGCCTCCTGCCCTGAAGTGCTCACACCCCCAGGGCACTGGGCTGGCAGAGTTTCTGTCCCCCTCCATGCACCTGCAGGTGACCTCAGCCTGCACATGCGTCTTTCAGAGCTTCTACCTCAGCTCAACCCCGATGGGCCAGTGAGCTTCAGCCTCTGAGTCTGGGAAGGGGCATCTGGACCATGAACGCAGATGCGGATCTGAGCCCTCTGCTGACATCTGCTCCAAACAAAACCAGCACCACTCCTCTGAGTAGACTCTAAACCTACTCTCATGACTTTCCTGCCTGCTTTTTACTTCTTTGGGGATCTCTTCCCATAGCTTTTCTCACAGAGGAGCTGACTGAGCACCATGATTCTGCCCTGTCCTCTATGAGCAGCTAACACAGTCCCTCTGGACATCCTCAGCGAGATGAATGAAGTCATGAGAATCCCGGCTGTGGGGTGCCCCTGCTTCCCCTGGTGACACTCCAGCTGCTCCCAGGGTCACACCACAGCAACAAAAGTCTTTCATTCATGTCCTTGCAGTTGATACTCAAGAGGACCCTAATATGCTCATAGATAGGCAGAGAAGACATGATTATCCCCTATGACACATGGGGAAATTGAGGCACCCAGATCAAGTCATTAAGTAAGGGTGTGGCTAGAACTGGTGCCCAAAGTCTTAAGTAGTTCATTAATATTTTTAAAGTGCTTAGAACCAGTCTTGGGCACTTGCTCCAATGTCAGGGCCCTACTCTCTGTTCACCCCAATTTTTTCATATTGCACACAGAGGTCGTTTGCCAAGCTCTAGATTGGTAAGTGTAAAACTGCTTTTGGAAGACGTATCACAGAGAGAAAATGTTTCTGCATACAGGCAGAGCTGTGTGCAAATGCAATTCTGGCATTATGAGCTATTTTTGTAGCAAATTTGAGTTCCAGAAAGGAATTATAAAATAGATTACAAACCCAATTTGGAAACCTTTAACCCGATATATTATATTTGGTGACCCAAGCAGCCCTCTCCTTCCCACCTCATCAGATGGCCTTCTGGGCTTGGCTGTTAAGAAATGTGCTGTTAAGCCCCAGCAGAGACATCTCATAAGACTTTTCTTTAGTCCTTCAAGCTAAGCTCCCTTTTTCCAGAAATACAGCCTGGGTTCCTTCCAAACACCCTCCCCAGTACCATCTTCTGCTCTATTTATTTCTGTCTTATAGTTTATTTACTACTCTGGCTCTTAAAATGACCACAGGTCCTCTCTTTAAATAGTATAATCCTACCTCCAGCTCTTAGAATATTTAACCTGTCCTAAATCATCTGAGCTCTCACGGCCACCCCTACTGTGCAGCTGACGCTATACAACAGGCAGCCCTCAGCAGTGTGCAGGTGCCATGGTCACTGTCTGGATGCTTTGCCCATCCATCTCCCAGCACACTCAAAGTCCATTTCTCTTATCTGCTTCTCATCCAATTCCAGGGGCTTCTTTAACCTCAGCATTTTGTTTCCTACGTAAACTATTCATTACCACCTTCTACTTTTGGAGCCTTCGTATTCAAAATTTCTAAGTGTTTTCTTTTTGGAAACCACCTCTTTCTATTCCACAATCATCTATTCTTTTCTATACATGTTATTATTTCCTTTAAAAATCTGAGATTCTTAAAGATACTTCTATAAAAGAAAATGTAAGGTTTTTTTTTATCTCTATTTCCCCAGGTGAGTTGTTTGTTGTCTGCCTTTCATGGTGTTACTCTCCCACAGGCTTTGGAATTTTTGGTTTACAAGCTCATGTTCCACCAGAAGCTTCACCTCTGAGTGTTCTGGGTGGTATCCCAGGAAAACTCTCCCCTTAGGCTTGGGGAGAAGCTGCCCACTGGTTCGGCTCACTCTTGCATGTGGTTCTGAGCACCATCCTCACTGGTATGAGCTCTGGTATCATGTGAACAGCACTTTCCTTACCTAGACACAGGCAAGCAGCTCAATATCAGGGAAGATAGCAGGGTCTGGGGACAACGCCGCTCAGTTCTCCAACATGTGTGAGTTGTGAATGAGGATGGTCTGTCTTGGCCTTACTGTAGGCAAAAAGCATTGGCCCTATTGCCTATTATGGGTTCCTTTCCTTCTTTGCATTTTTGGGGTGGTTTAAAAAATCCACATTTTGGCTCGGCACCATAGTACAGTGGTTATGGCACTGGCCACATGCACCGAGGCTGGCTGGTTTGAGCCCAGCCAGGGTCAGCTAAGCAACAATGACAACTACAACAACAACAACAACAACAATAAAAAAATAGCCAGGGATTGTGGCAGGTGCCTGTAGTCCTAGCTACCTGGGAGGCTGAGGCAAGAGAACCGCTTAAGCCCAAGAGTTTGAGGTTGCTGTGAGCTGTGAAACCATGTGCTGTGAGCTGTGACACATGGCATTCTACCGAGGGCAACTCTGTCTCAAAATAAAAAACCTAACTAAACAAAATAGATTAAAAATTCACATTTTGCATGTGGATATATATTTGTTAACTCTTATTGCACTAAGATATTTTTCTACCTTTTCCTGAGTCTAATGTGGAAAAGTGAAGTATAAGCTTATGCTCAATTTTTCCGTCTTGAACAGTACACTAAAGTTCAAGTTCAAATTCTTCCCTTCTGGTCTAGGCAGATCCTTTAAAACCTGCATTTTACAGCAGGCCCTGTGGAGACAAAGTCCTGGTCACATTCTTTTACTCTCGCTCATCCGACAGCTTCCCTTAAAAGTCCCCTTGGTATTTCACAGTTCCATTCTCTGGCCTCCCTTAATTATGACTCCACGTCCCCCACTAAGTGTTTTTTCAGCTTAAAAACATGTTATCACATAAGAGAGTCATCATTCTACTCCTGGAAGTTAGTCTCTCATTGACTTTGAAACATTAAAAAGTACTTATCAGCTTACATTTTTATTTTATCACATCTGGGATTGTCCTTTATTCTAAGGATGTTCTTGTTACACCATGGGCCTTTCAATTACATAGCACTCCTCTAGGACAGAGTGTAGTATTTTTTTTTTTTTTTTTTTTTTGCAGAGTCAGATATTTAAGTGAATTTTATTATCAGGTTTGCTTTGTAGTCATTTTAAAGCCAGCCACTGTTTCCTAAGCTACCTCTGAGGGTAACTTATCTATTGATGACACAGCTATATCTTTTTACAGGGTTCCACACCATACAGCTTAAGTGCCTGGACATTGTTATTTCAAAGTAGAGGCAAAAAATATTTTTTGGTCTGTGATTTTTTTATGCATCCTTTTATAGGTAGTCTTAAGCGTCTATGTATTTTGCAATAGGGTATGAAAGAGATGGCTTAAGGTGCCTTGTGATTTAAAACATTTATTTTTATAATATAAATTCTATGTTTATGATATTTATTTTTCTCAGTAATACAATCAAGTCATGCCCATTGCAGAATATTCATCAAATACACAAATGTATAAAATGAGAAAGCAAAAATCGTCCGTATCCCGCTCATCCAGAGGCCCTTAATAACTATTAATAATTTGAAGCATGTCTTTTTAGTCTTTTTTCAGTATACATATGTATTAGATATTCCATAATTGGAATCTGATTATATGTAGCTTTATAGCACAGCATTTTTACCGAGTGTTCTGTCATTTGAAAACCAGAGCCAAGTGTACTTTGCTCTCTCAACCCACAGCTCCCATCCTCCTTACAAGATGGTGAAACCTTGAGCTTTCATGGTGCCCCTAATAGAAAGTGTTAAGAACATCGTGCTTTAAGATCGTACAGTGCCTTAGTGTCACCCCTAGTTTTCTATACTGGGTCCTATTAAACTAATTCCCAAACACTAGTGCTCTCTTTTTTAAAAATACTCTCTGAACCTCTGTTTTCTCTCCTGTCAAGTAAGGAGCTAAAACAGATGTCAACACTCACGCAGAGCCCAGGCACAGTAGCCAATGACATGTGGCAGGCACTGGCTGTAGCCCACACCTAGGGCCAGAGCCCTCTGTATCTCCTCCCTTGGTAAAGAGAAAAGGCAGTGCTCTGGGAGCCTTCAAGGTTTTAATTAAACATGACTCCAGCCTAGCAGCAGTGCTTTATTATGACTTTTATTAAAAACACTGCTAAGGTTCTACATTAATCAGGAAGCCACATCTTCCCTTAATGGACAGAATTACTCATTAGATCACCAGAATAGTTGAGACCTCTGGGCTGTCAGATTGTTTTTTCCCCTAATGCAAAATCCATGTGAGTCACCTTTCATGTTAGGAATTAATAAATGTATTATTACCCAATTGGTTATGTGATTTTAAGAAAAGGGCACCTGGTTTTGTGGAGGAATTTCTGACAGCTCCATGTCAGATGGAATGACTCGGCACCAAATTAGGAGCATCGGTTTATATTCTTACTTGATTTATCATCTTTCACATGGTTTGAAGCACAACAGATACGATGGCTCCAAGGAAGAGCACTAAATCTCCTCTCTCTCATCACTCTGTTGACAGTAGCTACTTAAGTGAAGCTTGATTTGTGAAGCTGGCCGGGCTTGCTGTCCACTCCTCCTATCACTTTCAGTTGGGGGACTGGATTTCCAAATGACTGTCCCTTTCCTTCCAATCTCCTTCAACTAACTTTAAATAATTCATTCTCTCTCTCTCTCTCTCTCTCTCTCTCTCTCTCTCTCTCTCTCTCTCTTTCTCTCTCTCTCCCTCCTCTCACAGGGTCTGAGAGGAGACTCAACAGGGTCTCACTCTATTGCCAGATGTCATGGTACCATAGCTCACAGCAACATCAAACTCTTGGGTGTAAGCAGTCGTCTTGCTTCAGCCTCCCAAGTAGGTAGGACTACAGGTGCCAACCACAATGCCTGGTTAGTTTTTTAGCAGAAACAGGTGTTCATTTTGAAGTGGGAGATCTGAAGAGATATAACTGTTGACTGGCCCATGGTTACACAAACTACAGACCTAGTGGCCTAGACTAGAATGGTCCCTCTGGGCAAGAATTCAGTGCTAGACATGGCCCCTTTGGACTCTTCCACCAAGTGTGATGGTGAAAGACCTCATGAACCATTTCATGAGATCCAACTTCCTCTAACACAGGGTAGATGAGTAGTCTTGTGCAGTCCACAGTGTTTCTGGAAGTGTCCCCACGTGTGTTCACTGCACCTCATTAGGAGTCCTGACCTGCCCCAGCATACCTGGGGCTTCTCAAGTGGCCACAGTCCTTGCCACCAGGCCAATGTTCTTCTCCAGTCTTTCTTCTTAAAGGCTACTTTGCCTACAGCCAGTCCTCTTCTGTTAAGGCTCCATGCTGGGTTATACAATCAAGCTATTCAGCCTTAACATGACCCACAACCCTCAGAATCTGGTCCTGCTCAGCTCCAGCTTCCACTTTCCCCTCTCCCTGCATCCCCTCCCACAGCCATTCTCAATTTTTCTCATTTCTTTAGATGTCTTTATTCTTGCCTCCCAGTCTCTGCCACAGTGCTTCCTCTACCGAGAACATGTTAGGTAAGAAAAGATGTTTAGGGGAAGCAATGATACTCTGTTTTGGTCATGTTGAGTGAAGGTGACAACAAAACATTTAGGATGACTGCATCCTACTTAAAAACATAGGGTATGGGGGAAGCAAGACATTGGGACGTAAGCTGTGGACCCCAGAGTCATTTTCAGAGAGAGAACAATTGAAACCATCGGTGGAAATATAGGGAGAAGTGCCCAGGGCCTATGCTGGGATTAGGGAAAGAAGAATCTAACACCAAGGTCCAACTGCAGGAGAGCTGAGCCGAGGGGACAGTGACAATAGTGTGCGACAGAAAACAAGAGGGGAGCTAACTCTGCATTAGGCGATTTATACACATGTAGCTGGAATTCAA
Organism: Loris lydekkerianus; assembly: GCA_963574355.1. Lineage (NCBI taxonomy): Eukaryota > Metazoa > Chordata > Mammalia > Primates > Lorisidae > Loris > Loris lydekkerianus. Next base: position 3,763 of record CAUYPK010012288.1, on the reverse strand, counting down.
ACCTAAAGCTAGTGTTATCTCCAATAAATCACCCAAAATTATTCCACAGCCGAATATTACAGAGGGATCAATGGGATAAAGATTAACAATAATCACGGAAGCCAGCCAAAAGAAAGCATCGATAATTATCAACAGATGAGACAATGTTGAAATGAGGTCTAGTTTTTAAAAATATTTATCTTCTTGGGGGCACAGTAGAAGCTAAACATACAGAGTTTCTATTTTTAATTATTTCATTAATTAGCTAAGTCACTAATGTATTTGACCTCAGTTTCCATTACTATGAAATGAGAGATATTATTAAAGGATTTGGTACTCCACTCCTTACTGGAAGCTATAATCCTAATTCTGGGAATTTTGCTAGAAATGCATGTCCCTGGCATAGGGCTATATAAGGTATAAATTATTGTGTGCACAGGGTCTAAAACGGAGTCTGGTACCTGGAAAACACTAAATATGCATCTATTACGTAAATAAACTCAAATCTTTTTTATTAACTTAGGCAAAGTATAGGCTTTGTCATATCGGGAGCCTGGTTGATTTCAGACAGTATAGTAAAATCAAATTTCAGAAATGACAGAGGTAAAACTGTAATAATTCTGAAATTTTTTAAATAAAATGAATATCCAAATATGAAGGGGTATAAAAATAGAGTTAAAAATTGAGGCAAAGTCTGAGAATCGCTAGTCAAAATTGCTCAGCCTTTAAGGTATTAAAATCAGAAAGATGTAAGTCAATCATAGTTTGCTAGACATCTGATGTATCAATAGGCAGAATGATGATTCAATAGGGAAAAAGCCCAGCCTATAATAAGGGCAGCTTAGTGCTGTTTTTTAGGCCAACCATTTTAGATTACACTGCAACCTGAATGATATAGATCCTTCAATATATATTTACTTCCCTTTTTAGAAATAACCAGTTTTTCTATTTATAAATTATCGCCTGTTCAAGGTATAAGAATTTGGAAATACAGGACCATAAAAAGAAGAAAGTAAGAACGATTTATAATCTTAGTGCTATAGTCTAGTATTGGTGTGCCCTCAAAATTCATATGTTGGAGCCTAATAACTCAATGTGATAATACTAAGAGCTGGGGCCTTTGGGGCAGTGAGTAAGTCATGAGACCTCTACCCCATGAACAGGTTTAGTGCCCTAACCTTACCCCTTCCAGCATGGGAGGACACTTAGTAGGCGGCATCTGTGAGGAACAGCCCCTCTCCAGACACCGAATCTTCTGCCCCCTTGATGTCAGAGGTATGTCCCAGCCTCCAGAGGGGTGAGCAGTACATTTGTATTGCTTACACATTCCCCAGTCTAAGGTATTTTGTTATCACAGCCCAAATGGACTGAGAAACCCAGATAGTAGTGATGTCACGATTTTGCTGTTAATATTTTAGAGTATTCTTTCCTGTTTTTTGTTCAACATAACTCCTTGAACTGAGGCTGATTTGGCCAGTAGTGAAAAACCAACAACAGAGAGGCACAGTGATACATTTTTCCCTCCCACCTCTTCCTCTTGGGGAATGAGGTCTGGGCTCCTGGTGTCTAAGGGGACACTCTCCTGTACTCACGACTCTCAAACACATTTTCCCATTGTCAAGCCACACTGCAGCTTCTGCAGCACAGTTTATTTATGTCAGGATCCAGGGCGCTCTCACTTTCTTTCTTCAGTCCCAGAATTCTCTTAGCTTTCGAAAACTACTTACCTGTGCCTCACCTTGCAAGCCACCACTCTGTCCCATCAGACTTGTTCCGTTTGCTTACCTCGTTTTTAAATTTACACAATTCTTCCTTTAACTGAGAATGTTTTGTTTTCTCTCTGTGTTCTTTTCTGTTCCCTATCCCCATGCTTTCTTACTGAGAGAGCCTTTGTAAGTCAGGGCATCACAGAATAATCTCAAATTCTAATGAGTTAAGCAAATCCCCATGAAGTAGCCACCACCCAGAGCCCTGGAGTCTAACTCGATCGCTCTGAAACCAAGTGCTCATTTAGCAAAAGTGAATGTGTTTCCACATATCTGAAGAAGAAGAAGCTGGAAAGTCATCTTAATATTTCCTAATATTGAGATAATATGCGTCACATAATCTAAATATTCAAAGATTCATCTACACAGTGAAAAGACATGGAGGTGAAGGATTAATTTTCACTTTTCATTCTAATATTTTGCTAGTGTAAAAAGGTTTAGGTGCATGACTTCCTTTCCATTTAAAATTATTTCTTGTACATATCCTATTCCTTCTGTTCTTTCCTTTTGCATTTTTATCCGGGACTTCACTTTTTCTATTTTTTTTTATTATTATTTTTTTTTTTATTGTTAAATCATAGCTGTGTACATTAGTGCAATCACCTGTACCCATTGTAAGATGCACCATAGATGTGGCCCCACCCATTACCCTCCCTCCGCTGAAGTCTCCCCCCTCCCTTCCCCTTCCTTGGCCCTTTCCCCATAGTCTTGTGGTATAGTTGGGTTATAACCTTCATTTGAAAGCTATAATTTAGCTTCATAGTAGGGCTGAGTACAATGGATACATTTTCTTCCATTCCTGAGATACTTCGCTAAGAAGAATGTTCCAGCTCCATCCATGTAAACATGAAAGAGGTAAAATCTCCATCTTTCTTTAAGGCTGCATAGTATTCCATGGTATACACGTATCACAATTTGCTAGTCCATTCGTGGGTCGATGGGCACTTGGGCTTCTTCCATGACTTAGCAATTATGAATTGGGCTGCAATAAACATTCTGGTACAGATGTCTTTGTTATATTGTGACTTTTAGTCTTCTGGGTATAAACCTGGTAAAGGAATTATAGGATTGAATGGCAGGTCTATTTTTAGGTCTCTAAGTATTCTCCAAACATCCTTCCAGAAGGAATGTATTAATGAGCATTCCCACCAGCAGTGTAGAAGTGTGCCTCTTTCTCCACTTCCACGCCAACATCTCTGGTTTTGGGATTTTGTTATGTGGGGTACTCTTACTGGGGTTAGGTGATATCTCAAAGTAGTTTTGATTTGCATTTCTCTGATGATTAAGGATGATGAGCTTTTTTTCATGTGTTTGTAGATTGTGTGTCTGTCTTCTTTAGAGAAGTTTTTCTTCAAGTCTCTTGCCCACCCTGAGATGGGGTCACATGTTCTTTTCTTGCTAATACGTTTGAGTTCTCTGCGGATTCTGGTTATTAGACCTTTATCGGAGGTATAACATGCAAATATTTTCTCCCATTCTGAGGGCTGTCTGCTTGCTTTACCCACTATGTTCTTGGCTGTGCAGAAGCTTTTTAGTTTGACCATGTCCCAGTAGTATATTTTTGATACTGCTTCAATTGCCTGGGGAGTCCTCCTCATAAAATATTCACCCAGGCCGATTCCTTCAAGAGTTTTCCCTGCACTTTCTTCAAGGATTTTTATAGTTTCATGTCTTAAGTTTAAATCTTTAATCCAGTGAGAGTCTATTTTAGTTAATGGTGAAAGGTGTGGGTCCAAGTTTCAATCTTCTACAGGTTGCCTGCCAGTTTACCCAGCATCATTTGTTAAATAGGGAATCTTTTCCCCACTGAATGTTTTTAATTGGCTTGTCAAAGATCAAATAACAGTAAGTAGCTAGATCCATCTTTTGGTTCTCTATTCTGTTCCAGACATCTACTTCTCTGCTTTTGTGCCAGTACCATGCTGTTTTGATCACTATCAATTTATAGTAGAGTCTCAGGTCTGGTAGCATGATTCCTCCTGCTTTGTTTTTATTGCTGAGTAATGTTTTGGCTATTC